>VWZW01001414.1:1904154-2011902 GCA_013397115.1 Edolisoma coerulescens
CTTGCCTGTCAGATTGCTCTAGAATTATTTTAAAAACTTTGATTTAAACTGGGGTTTTTTGATTCAGTTATCACAATTCAGACCTGCCTGTGTGCCGCTGAAAATGCATCTTCGGACTTTTGCTTGCCAAATGAAATACCTGAAGTATTTGTGAAATTTTAGCCCTAAGTAAGTTGTTGAGCAGAATCTAAGCACACGTTTAAGTTAATTTGTCATAAATGCTCTTGCCAACTGACCTGTTGGCAAGAATGTTTCACCAAAAGGGAAAAAATAAAAGCAAATTTCTATTTCTTCATTTCATTAGAAATCTGATTGAAAAAGCTGCACTGATTTAAATGAGAAACAGAGCATGAATATTATAAGCTACTTCATCCAATCCAAACAATTACGAGACCAAATTGCAAATATCAGGTTTTCCAAATGAGCAATTCAGACACAAGCAATAGGCTGAAATACATTGGCAAGTCTTGTAACTTCAAAGAGTGCAAAATCATGGGAACTGATGTGGCCTTCCTAATTGGGCATGTGTGCATCCCTCATCCATAGCAGAGCACATCAAACTGTGCTAGACAGTCAAAAAACATCCTGGAGAGGCAGCAAAATATCTATTACATCTTCACCCATGCTAGTGAACTGTCCCAGCTGGAAGTCTGCATCCACCCCAGCTCTCCAAGTCCAGAAAAACATTCTGCACTCCTGACCAACTTTTCCTCAACTCTTTGCTTTCACACAGAAAACAGGAATATATTTGAAAATTATAAAGTTTTCTGCAAAAAGCTTATCACATTCCATGTAGAAGATCCTCTAGTATTGCAGCATTTTTTAGACGTCTGCAGCCCAGGGATAAGAAATCCAAATAGGTATAAGAAGTAATATCTTTAGACCCAAGTGCTCAATTTTAGTTCAGCTGGTATTGTCACAAATACCAACAAGAGCCTTCTGATTTCTGCCATCATTTACCTTTACTAGATAACTTTCTTCTGCTCTGAAAGGACAAAAGCATTAAATTCAAGGAGAAACTGAATCACATTTAAAAGTGATTGGGTGAAGTTTAGGAGCAGTTTTTTCATTGCTTTTTCCTTGACTCAGTCCTGCAGCCTCTAATCATTAGCTGGACAGCTGTGCTATGTGATTAATTTATTTAGGTGTTACTGTGATGCACAAACGTATATACTGAAAAGAACTACAGTATTGCTTTGCAGTAAGTAATAACCATGTTCCAGTAAGTGATTCAGTGCCAGAGTGTTTAGAAATGCAATCTTATGTAGCTTAATTAAAATGAAGTGCCCCTTTCAAGGTATTTGCTCTAAGTTTGACTGAAAAAGTCCACTATGTGCTACTGGAGTTGGAAAAAGTGGTAAAGTAGTTTCTGCAAAGACTTGTTTTGATAAACATGATTTCAAGAATAAAGCTATTTTGGGACATTGCTATGTCTGCAGCAAGACAACAATTTAGTGAATGGAAAGTGTTGCACAGCAAGAGAGAGTGGAAAGAAAACTCTTCACTAGCCAAAGCTGAAAGAAAACAAATTCTAAAAAATGTTGTTCACTTGTCTGGAGACATGATTTTACTCCTTGACTTCACTCAGTGGCACAGAAACTCAATGATTAGAAAATACATGAGCTAGCAACTTGACCTGGAGTATTTCCACCCCTTCAGTAATGGTTTCCTTGCTGTTTATTTCTAGGGAAAACTGGGAAAACAACAAGCAGAATTGATAGAATGGGATCCAAAGCCTCTTGAGTTCAGTGGGAGTCTAGTCACTGCCTGTTGTGGACACCAGCTCAGACCCCAGTCTGGTGATACCTACAGGTTCCTCTGCTGGGTGTTTGGCAGTGACAAAAGCTGTGACACTCCCATGACAGTGAGGTGGGCTGGGGCAGTTAGCACAGATATGTCTGTATCCCATTAAATCCCCATCCACATGACATAAAATCAAGTCTCTTAATGATGATGACTGATGGAATAGGCACTCACACTGCCTGACAGATCCGGAGTGAAAAGGGACAGAACACAAGTTGTAAGTTATTGGCTCAGGGTTAGCAGAGGGCTCGGCCTCCAGCAGCAGTGCCCTGCTCCTCAATCCTTTGGCTCTGCTCATTGGCAATTTCTCTTCTTATTAGTTAAGTATGACAGAAGAGCCCATGTTTGAACGAATATGTAATCTGAAGTGTGTATTTAGATTAAACCCTGGTCAGAAGATATGCTCACAGCCTGGCATTCATTCAGCCTACATGTCAGTCTGCTCTGGTATGTCCCCAGCCCTGGTTTATCCTCCTCCTTCACTCCCTCAGTCACACTCAAGCTTGCAATTGAAAAAAAAAGAAAAGAAAAGATAGGAGCAAAAAAAATAATCTAAATAATCTTTCCCCACAGTTCATACTTTGAGACCTCAATTCAAATCATCACTACAAACTGAAAAGCATCTGGAAACCCACAGCCTCAAAAGCACAGCTGTTAGCTACCATGCAAAGGCTGTTTTCCAGCTCTTAAGCCCTGTTTGAATTTCAGGCTTCTCTTGTGAAACAAGAATCTATTGGCTCTAGAAGAGCTGAGAGGAAGCAGCCATGGTTCCCTGCTTCTGTCAGGTCGTGGTCTTTTTCCATAGGAGAGAGACAACAGTCTCATGCAAGGCTCCTCTGACTTTAGGAAAGCATGATCCTAGGGGACAGCATCAGCTAATTGAATTAAAACCAATTTCCAATTCTTGCACTGATTCATATAATATGTCTCTTACATAACGAAATTTGGGAGTGTTAAAGGAGTCTAGAGTGTCCTTTTTCCTTCTGACAAAATGTAATATTTTTGTTATCTGCCCAGCCATACTCTGAGTTTATCCTGCATTGCACTAAGCATCTGACCTAGTGCAGCAGAGTACTGGTTCCAAGAGGCATCTCCTGGTGCATTCACAGACACTGTCATTAGCCTTTGCTCTTCAGAAGTGGAGACGAACTCTTCAAAATAATTCCAAGGAGATGTTGAAGAATGTGTCTGTTCTTCCTACTTATGGAAAAGTGGAATTTATTTTTTGTTTTGGCAGGTTCATCTTCCTCCAGCAAATAAAAAAGATTCTTTTGTACACTGAACTTACATTGGGCTAGTATTTCAGGGACAGAGTCCATTCTCCAACATGAGTGCACTGGGGGTTGTGTAACTTCACCAGCACTGGCAGCAGCAGGAGCCCTTGTAAGGGTTAATTCCAGCAGGTGTTTATATATTTTACTGAGCTGGTACCAGAGTGCTCGGCTGGGATTTGGTTGGGGTACCCAGGCTAGACTGCTTCACATGTGATCTCTTTCTTCTTATCTACTGACCATCATCACAGTCTGGGAATAGCCTTGCATTTATTTATCCATCATGCCTGAAAGTTCCATTTGCTCTGTCATTTGGAAAAATGGGAACTTCTATGAAAGCCATCTTCACTTTTCTCAAAATCCTTTTTATTCTTTTCTTGTAAGAGAAACACTTGCATCAGCATATTTAATTCACATTTTGTCATGTAAGTGACAATTTACAACCTTACTCCTAAAATAAAGCACCATCACTTGAGTAGGTAGCCCGTCTTTACCCCTCAAGGAGGTCAAACTCTATTTTGACAAAGGATCATAAATGGTAAGGCTGGGAAGCACATACGGCAGGGAACAAAGCGAGAGGATGAGAATCATACAGATTAAAAGCCAACTGATTAAGGAGATGAATAGGAGAGTAAATTGGCAGTTTGATAGGGATCAGGTAATTACCATGGAGGCCTTGCGGAGGCTGAGGCGGTCGGAGCGGGCTCGGAAATAGGCTTCGTCAAAGGACGTGTGGCTGCCCTTCAGCTTCTCCGACAGGTTCCGGTACAGCCGCTTGGCAGCGCTGGGGGACGATGGCATGCTGGGCTTTTTGTTCTGCAGGAGACTTAAGTTATGCATTTGCTGGGTCATTTTCAGCCAGGGGCTTCTAGAAGGAAAACAGCAGCCATTTAGTGAGGTTTTGCTACACCAACATCATTGATCGGAAGTGTGTCACTGAAACACACAGCGCGAGGCTGCTGTGGCTAAAATCACTTTCACACACGGTTTCTGGACACACAGAGGCACGTTTTGGGCTTTTTCAATGGCAAATTGCTCTTTATGGAATCAGACCCATGGATATCTATGGAGACAGAGAATTAAAGATGGAAAAATGAAACAGACCACCCCAGAATTATTTGCTAATTTCTATAAGGAGGAGGGGTTTCAATTAATGAGGGAAGCAACTTTTTGACAGAGTGAGTTCTGGTAATAGAGGTGTCAGAAAAAATGACACTGAAAAGTAAATATTGCTGTGGACAGCTTCATACTGAGTGGCTCCTTCCTCAGGTAGTGGGCAGGCACTGGTTTTGTCTATATATTGTATCCTGCTCTATATATACTTATATATATATTTATTTATATCCTGCTCTATATATATTTATCCTGCTCTGAGTTTGCCCTGCCCATTTAGAGCACAAATCCTTCCAAGAGGGATTTCTGCCTCTCTCTGACTGCCTCATCTAATTGGATTTACATATTATCTCATAATTAAACAATACTTTCTATGCTTTATCATTACAGTAATTTTTCTGTATTAGGAAAAATTGAATTAATATTTAACTCTGGAAGTACGTTATGTGGGAATAATTCTGCCTTTCTGAAGGGAAACTAAGAATCAGATTTGACCCAACTGCAGGCATAGGAAACTATTCCCACAGATTTCTAAGTGGAAAGGTGACAAAAATGCACCATTTCTTCACACTTCCTTTTCCCCTGACAAGAGTGTGTACACATCTCTAAGGCAGCATGTCTCTCTAGGAGACTTCACAGTAAACCTGGCTACCCTTTCAGACTATCTTTTCTGGAAATAATCTTTGGGGTTTTTTTGTACTGTGATACAATTTCTTGTTGTTTTCATGGTCTCAGCCTTCTTTTAGGAAAATTGGATGGCAGGACCAGACTTTAATGACTATTTCCAGTAAAAGCATTCTTTACAAAACACTCACCCTGCTGTTGAGGCTGGTTTTGGCAGGTATTTGTCCTTAAGATTGAAGACACCACCCAGGTCTCCTAAGCTTTCTACATCTTCCATTCTCAATGCACACTGTGGTGAGCAGATACCCTGAGCACAAAAGTATCTTATTACAAATAATTTCACATATTCTCTGTGCTCCTGGGGTATTGAAGAGAGATCAAGTCTCTGAATGAAGAGAGACAGAGTCAACACAATTGTGATATGTGAAGAAAAGACTGTTACATTAGAACAGCAGTGTGTGCAATCAGAAGGGAATTATGTGAGCTGCATCCCTGAAATGAATGTGCAAGTGTGGAGAAGATCAGCAGCTCTCTGGGACTCAGGAGGCAGCAATACTGCAAAGATTTTTGATTGATTTTCCCTGAGTTTATGGAATAAACTGATTATCCTCCTTTCACTTTTCTATGTTATTAGTATTTTAAAGAAACTCAGTAATCTACTAAATTTAATAATAATTTAGTTCTCAGTTACTTAGAGTAACACTTCCAGTTTCTGTTAGTATATAGTGCTACAGATGGTCCCACATAAATTTCTCCTCTTCCCTCTGTTCTCAAGAATTTCTTCTTTTCATCAATGAAGTATGGGTCAAAACACAGACCCAAATAGTGAATAAAAATAGGCCAGTAAGTACCATAGGCATGTTTGTAAAGGAAGTTTCAATTTCTCAAAATTTGATTCCAAGACTACAAGTTCTGAATACCAAATACCACACAGTTAGTAGTGCACTCAGGACAGAAAGAACAGTTTGCATTTGTCACATGAACCTAACCACCCTCTGATCAGATGAGGACAAAGGAGAGTAGACCCAACCAATTCTTAATTCAAAGGCAGCTCAGCACACCGCACTGTCTGCTTTGGGATTATGGTTTTTTATTTGAAAAGCAACAGGCTCAGCACATCTGAGTGGCAGAGGAGAGGTTACAAGCTTCATGAAGCCAATATGAGAATTTTCTGAGGAGCTGTGTAGATATTTAGTAAGTTTACATTAAAAAAATTAGGAGCATCTACTTAGTAGGACTTCTACATATTGTGGTATTCTTAAACAAAATAAGAATGCTTGGTATTAAAGCTGACATGGCTTATGCCTCTATCAGTGTTTTCTAGGCTGATAAAGTCCTCCCTCTGTCGCACTAGACCAAACTACCTGCTTGCTGACTTCAATACTCTCAAGGATTTAAATAATTACCAAAAAAAGGAATTTTGCCAGCCTGACTCCCAAAAAGCCCTGTCTCTTCTCCAGCCTTCACTAATGCAGGAAGAGTATTTGTCTCCATCTCCTTAAACTCAGTTGCCTAGATGTTTTTCACAGAATCTCTTGAAAGTCAGCAAGTTCAAGCTTTTCTTGAGAAGCAGAGAAGCTGTTTCCAGAATCCCAAATTTTTACAGAGAACAGCTTGACAGCAGCATTTTCTTTATGAGAAAATACTAACCTGAGCAAGTAAAGGAGAAGCACCTGTCAGTTTTTGGAGAGTTTTCCAGGAAATCTGAGCCTTTGGGGGAAGTGTTCTAGTGACACCTCTCCCAATACAAACTCAAACTCCCAATTCAAAACTCAGACAGTTGGCAGGGCTGTCTTCTCTGTTCCAGTGTGTACGCTGTAAAAAGAAACTGGAGTCTCTAAGTATGTTACAGCATTCTAGAATGCTGGTATAGGCTTTGAACCAAAGCAAATTTAGGCATCACTGGGGTGCTAATCTGTGTCACCAACCCAGAAAAGTCTCAGAGCAGTTAAGTAACAAGTCCGTTTCCCATGGCACGGGTTAAAGTTCTTATGGACTGTGACTAAACATGGTTTGACTCCAGATATTACAGTTCCTTGGGGTTGCTGGAGTCCTTCCCACCTTTATCTGGTCAATGAACCAGGATTTATCCATTCAGAAGAAAACAACAGTGTATTAGTAACCACCTAAACAATGACTTCTGAGGACAGTAACTGCAGCATGCCCTTGTCACACATAGAAGCTTTGTCAGTAAAGAGCCAGAGCAGATCCCAAGTCTGACACTGATGGAAGAAGAGAACAGAATCTTTTATAATGTCATCAATGTTTCTATGAAGTCAAGAGCAGGTGAATCTACAGAGAAGCTAAGTAAACACTCTTGAAATTGCAGCTATTCAACAATAAAACAGATGGCATCTTTGCTATCCACACAGAATTGGTGAATCACAAATGACTTGAAACATAGACATGTTCCCTGTATACTCACCATCAATACCCCAAACAAGTTGAGGGAATTAATGTGGAGCAATAAAGCAACAGCTGGAATGACATGATGCAAACGAGCTGCATTTTTTCACCAGGGTACTGAAAACAGTAAGGTGCAAAATGCTACTGCAGATGATCGTATTTATCATCCTTCCTAGTCATATACAAGGTATGAAATGAAAAAAAAAAAAAGCAAGTCGCATGTTCTGGAAAACTTTCTGGAAGTGGGATCTTACTAGGCTGTAGAAATGATTCACAGTAGAGCAGTGGGAATGATATTGGGCAAAATCATGGGTAAAACTCATAATAAGAAATAAGAAAAAGACACGGCTCGATTCACCTGATTCTGTGATGGAAAGCACAGGGTTTTTTGGATGTTGGCAGTTTTTTCATTTCATGAAAGCAGTTTTGGGCTCCTTTTAAAAGTTTTTAATTTGATTTCATTTACAACCATATCCTTGCCTCAGCAATCAGGTGGAGACCTGAAATGTGCATTGTCTTGATTGGAACAACACATCCCCCAGCTGAAATGCACTTAGTCTGAGGATACATTGTTGTCAGAACTAAAATTGTTACAGCACATCAAAGACTAATAATTTAGAAAAAGGAGATGTGCAGAACAGACCCATTTGAGATTTTCACCTATGGAAGCCTCTGCACAAAGCTGACATCGGTCAGGATGACATAAGAACATCTCTATATGGTTTGGAGTAGTCCTGTGTGATCTAACTTGCATCCCCACAGCAAGCTGAGCACTGCAACAGGCAGCGCAGCACCAGGTTTTACTGAGAAAGGCAAGACTAGACAAAATAACAACAGCAGCTCCCCTTATAACCAGTCATAATTAACAGCCGTTTGCATTTCCAAGAATTAAAGAGCGTGAAAGTCTTGCAGCAGATCTCTGGGGAAACGGTTACTGCCCTACCCTGGAAATACCCATCAAACCAGTCTGTGTGGCTGTCACTGTGCTACAGCATGAACCAAACCAGGGACCAAGGTCTCCCAAAACACATTTCATGCTGCACATCCTGCAGCTTCATCTTTGTGATCATATTTCTACTTGTACCTAAGCACTGAAGTAACCATTTTATGCCCCATCACCAGGGTCCTCTAAAAGCCAAATTCAAATACAAATGAACATAAAATTGTTACCTTTAGAAAAGCTATATGTTTTTTTCCTTTTTAATTGTCAAATACTGACCTAATATTCATGTCCCTTAAAAACATATTGCAGAGGAAGAAAAATAAGTACCTAAATTTGTGGCACATATATGCTACACTCTATAGACAGGTGCACTGGTAGGGCACAGCATAGCTGTAAAAGCATTCTCTTAGGATTTTAGGAAAACACGACAGCTGAGAAACCACTCAACACTCTATGTTTATGAATCAATCTTACACTTGCAACTAATAATTAAGAATATATGCATTAAAGAGTTAAATTTGACTTACCAGCTTAGGCTATTCAAGGCAAAACGTGAACAAGTTGCTGTTAATTGTCCACTCTCTTCCTTCAATGAATCACATTAGCTTTGCTGTCTCTGCTGGCTCAGCCTCTGGGCAGAATGAGTAAATCTCTTCCTTACACTGCATGAATGATCAGATATGAAAAAGCCTATTACTAGAAATTACTGGAGTCCAAGATTGCTGCTAAAGCCTCAGAGCAAAACAGTATTTAAAGCAAGTAGTGTTGTATCACAGGTAGAATGTTTGGTGCCTTAACTCTGTCCCAGTTACCTGTGCAGCTGTAGGAGTGATTAATATGTGAAGCCTCCACGTGAGAGATGCCATGACTTCTTTGTGCTTTTAGCTTGTTGTAGCCTTTAAAATTGATCAGCAGCACAGCAGGCAAATAGAAAGAATAGCTACTGCTAGAGTAAACAAAACTGTGATTGTAATTAATTTGCCACGAAGTATGAGCAAAAAGACATTAATGCAGCCATCCTCAAGCAGTTGGTTTTATGCTAAAACAGTAAAAGGAGGGGAAAAAATCACAGTGCAGTAGTGCTTGTTGCATGTGATGTATTGTTTCTTCTTCCTCCAAGCAAGCTACCACTACAGCTGTCTGCAATCATAGCAACAAAAGCAGCAACCATAGCTGTGGGACATCTGCAACATCGTTGGAAAGCTCCCAGCCTGAACAGGTTACGCCTCAAAAAGGTTATTAAATGGATAGCAAAAACACACTCTACAGATGTTTCAGCTATAGCAGATCCTGTAATGTCTGCATTAGGAGCTTCAAAATAGTAGAACAGTGATATTTCAAAATCTCTTCTTTTTTACTCTTGGGCAAAAAAAAAGCAAATGCTGGAACCCACAGAAACCCACAAAAATGTTACAAAGTCAGATATGAAATATCTGAAATACCCATATACAGAATTCTAAGAAGAGTGAAGGTGGCAATCAAAGATAAACAACAATCTAGATAACTGTTGTCCTTCTAGACAGTCCACTGGGTTAAATTCATGCAACCAGAATGCTCCAGTGCAACATCTGATAATAGAAAAGAACCAAAACACATCAGTTCCTGAGTCTGTCATAGCCAGTGACCATTCATATCTACAGAAAAGTATTTTTGATTGTTTTTAAGGAGATACCAGAGCTACTCTTACAATCTGCTGAAGTTTTTTCCCTGGATTTATTCAGACATGATGCTTGATTTTTGGCAAATGTTGGAAACCTCCCAAAATCTGTTGATCAGCCTTATTCTCCCACACTTCAAATCTCAGCTAAGGATGCTGTGCCTCATACCCAAGTGCATCTGTTTGCTCAAGTAGCTGAAGCTAAAATGTAGTCCTGGGCCTGATGTTTGTATGTCACGGAACTGGAAGTTAATCTGTATTTTTTACATCAATCTGGATATGGATCAAACCATTCTTTGGGGGGTTTTCTATAGGCATATGTGCATGCCTATACACGTGTGTGTAAACATGCACACAGATGTATTTCCAGGGCATAATGAGAATATCAAATGCAAATAGTTACATGCTTTGCTGCAGCAGAGAATTGCAAAGTGCTATTACAATATTCTATGCACGACATTCCTTCTCCTGTACTATGAAAATCACAGGCCATCCGTGTACAGGAGTCCCTCTTTTGTTCTGGTCCTTCCAAGGATCATTAGTCAGAGAGCTGACTGAGGTCACTGCTCCTTGCCAACAGAAGGAAATCGGAAATCTTTCGAAAACCACCAAATACCTCTTTCACTCTGAGATACTATCTGGAAATAAGCATGCTGAAAATCTGAAATGTCTAAATCAGTTAAAAATAAGTACAAGCCTAAGAACTCAATTTTCAGTGCTGTGCTAAATAGGGATGATTCTTGTGAGTCAAAATCCCCAATTAAGGGGTTTTTTTGGTCTGTATAGACCTCATCTAAGGAACTCACTTGTAAAGGAATTATCAGTTTCCAACTGTTTTCAGAGGGAAAACCTAAAGTGAATTTGCAGAAATTAGTCTATTCTTAAACATTTTCCAGCAATATCTCATTGTGGTTCGCTACTTCTCTCTTCTTCTTTCTCCCTTCAGCTTGGTGGACAGCAACCCTTTTCAAATTGTCATTTCAATTTTTTAAATGCTTAGTCCTTTTTCTACCCAAACGGTATTTAGTAGAATAGTAAAAGTCAGGAAGTTTTCTTGCCCAAGCCTAGTTCTGTGAAATACAATTAGGTTTTTTGTATCAAGTAAATATATTTATCATCTTCTTGACCTATTTATTATTAACCTGTTCAAAAGCCCAAAGACATAAAACAATGCTCAGTAAGGTAAAAGAAGTAATCACACATTTAGAAAATGATAAAAAATGAAATTATTAAAAATGATTACTGAATGTTTGTAAATATGTGTAAGAGGCACCTACACACAGTTCTGGAAATGAAGAAGACTAGAAGACCTACAGAAACAAACCCCTGGGTTTATGATAAAACATGTGGAAGCAGGTCCTTTAGTCTGATCTCCGGCAGAAACCTTCCCATCCTCAGCCTTTGATGCTTTCATTAGAGGACAGAGCAGTCATCCAGTTATTTTACACTTGAATTCCACTCTTCATAGTTGCACAGAGTATTTTGCTGGCTGTACTCACACCGCTGACTTAACCTATTGCGACAGGTTTTCCTTCCATGATTGATGAGTCTGAAAGTTCCCTACATGCAGCACACAACGAGAGCTGATCCCACAAGCTGCTATTGTTCTTACTGCTGCTAGAGCTGCACATTTTTGTGAAGATGTACATTTAGTGGTACATTTTGTTTAAAGAGGCCACCCAAGTTGGTTGATTCAGTGACAGTCACCCAGACCTTCACCCTGTGTTATTCTCAGCTTTACACACCACAGGTGTTTTTAGCGTTGTGTTGGCCATTAACTCCATTTAGCAAATTCTGTTTGTTCTTCCCGGACACTGGGACGTTCCTGGGATGGGGGAGGCGAGGGATGAGGAGCTCTGTGTAAGGTCTCGGGCTTTCGCGTCCTCCATCCATCGATAGGTGGCAGCGTCCACCCAGTTCTCCAAAACCCTGGAATGGTCCCTGGACCGCCTTGTCCCCAGGACGCGACGTCCTCGCAGACGGCATTCCGGTAGGTAGCACACCCTCCATCCCCAGAAACCAGCGTTCCCGTGGTTTGTATCGCATGCGCCGTGCTTGTTAAAAACATTTGGTGTTTCCCACAAGAAACCGGGTGGGAAGTTTGGAGCGAAGAAACTCACGTGGAGCCTGACTTTACTTGCAAATAAGTCAATGGCAAAGCCGTTGCCATCATAAGAGACAAAGCTGTATTTTACACTGTTCATAATCCCACTAAAAGAACAAATACTGCTCAAATATCAGATCTCCATCTGCTGTCGCAGCAATGGAGCCAGGCAGATTGGATACCTGGGAATGGGATCTCCGCTCCCCTCCCAAAGCAACATGGTCAAGCTAACTCTGTCTGGCGTCTGTGTGCACTCTCATTTTAAAAATCCATTACTAGAAAGGTAGTTAAAGTGACTCTTCTCCTTGAAACAAGATAATGGGGTGGGTTTTTTTCATACAGTCAAAAGTATTCAGTGGAAAAGGTAAAATAAAAACAAAACCTCCCAAACAAATGTATGAAAGTGTATCTTTCTTTGTGCCCACATTCATTCTTTCTTGCACATTTTTATACATATAAGGTACTGTAGTAAATTCCAACTCTGGTTCTGGCAATTCCTGCCTCTCTGGCTCCTTGTTTACCTATCATCTTTCACACATACCCCTTTGCCAATTTGTTAATTCTCTGTCCTATTCCCTGGTTTCTTGTGTTTCTTCAAGGACGTTGATCTGAGTCTTACTGTTTTACTAGTTACTTTAGCCAGTGTTCTTGATCCAAATCCATAGCAAATAACCTATTATCCACAGAGACACAGAAGTATTCAGTATGCTTATAAAAAAGACAATTATTTCCCAGTTCATCAGTCACAGACGTGATCAAACTTGAAAAATTCTGATATTGTGAGTGAAGAAAAAATAATTGTGTTTGGACTAAGTTTAGAAAAGAATTTTCCCAAGTGTTCTGAAATATTTGAGGCATCCTTGGTGTAAGTGAGCAAATGGAACTGGGCTTGGCAGCCCTGGCTCCCCCAGGCTTCCTCTGTAGCCACGGCTCCCAGCCCACGGTCCTGTCAGCCCAGCCTGGAATCCGGCACAGCCAGGCTCTGCTGCAGGGCTGAAGCTGGCAGATGCACCAGTGCCTGGGGCTTGCAGACTCCCAGAGGAAGGATGCAGAGGGGAGGAGTTGTCCATCTTTGTGGCAGTTATGGACTTGCTGCTTGTATTTCACAATATGATTTTAGATGAACTATCAGAAACTCAGAACTGTTTGGTCAGAATTCTTTAAAGATGGCAAGTTTTTCATACAGTCACAGTGGCTTTTTTAACCCCACTAGTCTTTTTACTTGGAAAATTCCTGAGAATAATAATTCATGGCTGCAGTGGAATAGAATCAGGCCTGGGCTGCCAGAGCCACAAAACTACTGAGTCATTTGGGATCTTTTGGAGTGTTAGTTAAGGTAAACAGAAATAAAATAGTATAAGAAGTCCATCAGATCCTCAAAGCCCTTCCTGTTTGAATCAAGGAATCAAAGAGTAGCTGCTGTTACCTATCAAGAGGTGTACACCAACCTTGCTTGATGGGAATGCTGCTCTACTGCAAAACCAACGCTGAGCAGAGCTCTTTGCTGATGGTTCCTGCAGTTGTTCCCGAGATTAGGAAAAATCCCTAAATCTGTGAAAACACATCCTGCTTCAGAAAGCCTATAAAAGTACATAAGGCCATTGGACATGTCTGAAGGTATTGCCGTTCCTCAGAAACAAATTACCCAGCTGAACATCACGGAAATAATGAAGTTGTCAGCGACAACAGGCGGCTGTGATGTTTTGTCAGCCTCCTGTTGATTATGTTATCTAGTCAGACACTCCAGACAGCGATAATTTATGCCATGTATTGTTTAGCCATGACTACTCCCAGCTGCACTGAATTTAATTCAAGTTACAGCAGAACATTTTACAAACAGAAATTAACAGGCTTTTCATAGTTGGCAATTTCTAGATTAGGAAAGAATAAAGAAAAATCAGAATTTAGTGAAGGTGAGCATGGAACAAAGCTGAACAGAGGCAGACACACACCATCCCAGAGAAGCACCTTCTTTTTTAAGCTAAAGACATTTTTAGGCTTGTAACACAGTCTTTAAAAAGACCAAAAAGACCATATAAATATATAGATAGGTGTCATTGCAACTTCTGTATGATTGCAGTAATTAGCAGTGTACTTATTAATATAAGGCCTATTTCTGAAGATTGATCTCCCTTTTCTTCAAAATTTGTTGTAAAAAGCATGTATTATAAAGTACTACACAAGTGTCATTATTTTTCATACTGAGTAAAGAAACAACTTAGATAACAGAAGAACAACTTCCTGTTGTTCTGTGAACCCCAAGCCCTGTTTATTTCACTAAGCAGATACTCCTTAAAGAGCAGCTTGTTTGCCCTGACAAAAGCAGAAGTCTGTTTATGGGCAATGAATTTAACATATTAAAATCAGACATTTAAAAAGAAACATACACAGAAACAACAGCAACAACAAATCCCCCACCAAACAAATCACAAAAAACCCCAGGGTAAGGTACCATTTCAGGAAAACTTTACTACTGAGGACAAAGAGTGGGAAGAGAGGGGCTATTTTCAAAGGGTAACATGTACCTGAGGAGAATAATTTGTTCAGATCCTGATGGAGACAGATTGTTCTAGACAACAACAGTTCAAACCAAGAGCCCATTTGTCTGCATTATCAGAGGAAGAACCGCAAGGAGATCTGTCTCCCTGGACCAGCTTTTGTGAATGGCCCTATAGGTTATCTTTGTGATAAGGAAGCATCCCCCTGCCTCGCTGTGAGCATTTTCCACAGGCTGGAATTCATCCTGCAGTCATTTGGTCTGATGTGGCTGTTCATTTACATTTGAGTTTAAATGAAAATAACTCTGAGGAACTCCAAACCAATGTCTCACAGGAGCAATGCAAAATCCTAAACAGAATAGAAGTGATTGCTGTGAAGTAATTCTAGATTTGCCAGTGCCATTCTTTTTCACAATGGGTTCAAATGAACATTTAAATATTCCTTTTTTGCTGAGCAGTTATGATAGCTTCAAATAATGAAGTTCCAAGGTTTACTGCAGAGGCAATGCACATGGACATAACAGTTTTTGTTGAAACCTTCTTATAGTTTAGAGAGACAAGGACAGATGATTGTTTATCCTTTACAAGGGGTGTGGGGCGCATCAAAATCAGTGGCAAAATTAAAAATATGGGATTGTTCTTTCCTCAACTACAACATTTCAATAAAAGTGAAATTAGAAGGCAGGAAGTGCAACCAAATCTTTTCTGTTTAGAATATAGCAGATCTGTAACATATTTGGCCAAAAATCATTCCTTTTTTATTGTAGTGGAGGCTTTTAAAAACTGTAGTAGTGAGAATAGCAGTTCATGAAAATATCTTCTCATCATTTTTCTTAAGCTCTAATCCTGATGAATCTGTTCTCTTTCAATTAGTCATGTCAGCCTCTCACTGAGCAATAAACATCAGTACTTGGCCTTGCTGTGTTGCCATGAGTCCCATCTCCACCACAGAAACAAGATCAGAATACAAAGTGATAATTGCTCCCAAATGAGCACACACTTTTTGGATGGATTTAGTTCACAGCCTGTCCCCATTTCTCTCTCTTCATCACATCCAAACTAATGCATCAACCAACTCCAAAGGTGAGAAATTAATCTGCAATAAACCCCAATTTTTCATGGCTGGTTGTAGCATGCCTTACTCTGTTTTCCAACAGGTCAAAGAGAATCTGATTCAGACTATAAAATTGTTAGCTTTATCTCCCATATTCAAACTCTGACTTAGCAAAGTCCTTGGATAACAGCCTTCAGGCCAATTCTTCAGGAGGGGTTGTGGTATAGGCCAAATCCTGACATGTTAGCAAAAGTCTATGAACTTCCATCCTGTTCATAGCCCCTCTGGGACACGCTTTACTCCTTCTCACCCACCCTCAAATCAGAAAGAACAATGCTGGTTAATCTTGGGGCAGGAGGTGCTTAGAGCACACAGCAGGACTCTGGCAAGTGCCCAGATCCACTGTGGGTGGGACAACTCAAGGCCAGAGCTGGTTTAGTCTCAGGACCTTTTGTTCTTTAAATCATGGTAAAGCACTTGTTAGTCCTAGCATGGAAACACTGGCTGGGAAAATCTTTGAGATATCACACTTACATGCCCTAAAAGTTTCCTGTATCAAGAATGTTTGGTTATCAGATGTTCACTTATGTTTCAGTTACATGCAGCAAATTGAAAATATTAAAAATTAACTTCAAAAACCATAAAACCCCAATTCCCCAACAGCTTATTATAAACAACTACTACCTATATTTTATAAATGAGGTACTTCAAAAGTGTTTGTACATCACCATCCAGTTATTACATTCATTAGTGTTGTCACAGGTGACAGATGGGAAATATAATTTGCTGCTGTGTTAAAAGATTGAATATGGATTTGGAAATGAGGACTCATGGTCCAATGAAACAACACTCTCTGCAGCCAGAAGTGCTGATCTGATTTCATCTGAATTGTGTTAATAAATATTTGCAAACCCAGGCAGCTTAGGTGGCTTAATTAAGAAAACACTCACTTTTCACCTTTAGTAATTAATTTCCTTCAGGGTCAGCATTTGGTGGTCTTACAGCTATTGCCCAAACTTCTACACACTTTGGGATGATTAATGATCTCTGTTCTGGAAAATTATGAGGTGCTGTAAGGAAAAATTAACTGAATTCACACAATGTGAAACCTCTCATTGAGTACCTTTTCTCTGCTTTTTTTTTTTTCTGAAAGGGGCATGGTCTGTATGAATGTGTGTCATAGAAAACTTGTAATGAGTACCCCACAAGCCTGCATGGAACTCTCTCATGTGGTAATGCAGCCAGTCTCTGCTATAGCCAACACTGAGCCCAAGTGAAATCTTAGAGATATTCAGTGCTGGCAAGAGAAATTACCCTTCAAATAGCACTGATCAATGTGACACCTCAGCCTTGGGACAGAAAGAAATGTTCAGGGTTTTACTTCAGATGCTCTTCTTGGTTTCAGCATCAATCATCCTCCCAAAAACACCCCCTCACACACAAAGCACAAACACCAAAATGTGCACATTAATCACACCAATTTTAATATCTGTTTTGTGACTTCTTGAAAACTGGTAAATTATATGCTTTAGGTCATATTCTGCAGCATTTCACTCAATGCAGGTCTTTTGAATGATTGCAACTGAGGATGTATTTTGCCTCTTTGCAGACACCATTCTGGGAGAACTCATTCTGGGCCTTTAACCACTTTTCCAAACAGGCTCAATTGCAACAGGTTCTACACAACATCCAGCGTTGCTACTCAGCTGGAAATAAAGCCATGGATTTGCAATGAGGTGGACAACAGTTTATTATATACAATCCTCTAACAGACAATCTTGTGCTCCAGCAGTTTGGAAGCACCTGATCTGTTCTCTGGCCTGTACTTTCTAATAAAACTGTGTAGTTTGGTTTTAATTAGGGGCCATAATTAGCAAGAACTTGAAAATTAGCCACTATCAGTATGCAGGGTGAATTTGTTGTCTGGCTTCATCTTTTATCTAAATTGGCTGAAAAACAGAAGGTTGATTTGGTTATTCCAGCTGCACTTTAGAAGAAGCAGAGTTAAACATGAATCACTGGGCTTTTGCAGATGGCTTTGTTGCCTGCTGTTCAGTACAAATAAGGTGACTTTTCTTGAAAGAAATATTGAACTACAGAGAGGTAGAAAAAAAGCCAAGCTGGTGTGAACAACTTCAACATTGAATCCTAGATAAAGAGGAACCATGAAAAAAATATTTAAAAATCCATTTTAAGTTTTTAACAAAGCAGCTTTCAGTGACAGAGTAATTTTACAATATTCTACCAGAAGACTGAGATACATTTTCACACCAACTTCAGCACAGAGATGGGTATTTTGTACTGGAATTACTGCTCTAAGCACAAACACTTAAAAGTTCCATGGATTGCAAATTGATGGAACAGGAAAATGAAAGTAGGGAGAGTGTAGGGAGAGTTTATCTGGTGGTTACTCAGTGTACCTGTGAGAGAGCTGGAATTGGACATTAACATTGCTCCAGTGCCTATTTATCCCTCATGATATGGCTTAATAGAAATGTTGGAATTTTGTCCAATTTTGGCTCATTTGACTTTCATTTTACACCCTCCCCCCTTGAAGAAGTTACCATGGAACTGAATTTTCAAATTACTGACGTGCTACATTGATACTTGTGTTTGAAAAGCCCACAGATTAGATTACATGACGTTAGAACAGAATAAAGCTGGTGGCCAATGAATGACTTGATCATTTTTCTTTAAAAGAATCTATATTAAAAGCCAGCTTAACACTAAGAAATGAACCTGTACTACAGCAAAAGCTAGAGTATTAGTATTTTGGTATCATAAGAAACTTTGATTACTGAGCGCATCCTTATACCACAGTCTCACAGTTTAAAAACAACTGTGAGACTGTGATATCATCTTCTTAAAATACAGTTCTTTAGATTTTCTGAAGAACAGCCAGACACTTAAAAAGAAAAAAAAAATTGTTCAAAGAGGTACAGTCCTTAAAGAATGATTTTTTAGAAGGGTGAGAAATCCAAGACTAACTACCAGCCTCTCCTAAAAATAGGCAATTTAAAACTGAAAGCTCTGATATATCAGCACACAAACTGTGCTGGGAGAATACGAAATTGTGAGACACACAAAAAGACAAGCAAAGCAGTTGTGTTTTCTAACACTAGAAGAGGCACAGATTCAAGCTTAATAGAACCAGTCCACCACCACAAAGATTTCATAGAATTCCCTCTATTTATACCAGAATTTAGCATTTAAATGTAAGTAGTAGAAAAACCTGATTAATAGAATTCTAAATAATTTTAATATGAGTTTAATATGAGTTTAAAGAAATAGTTATACACCGTTGAAACCAGAAATTTTGGTCAGAGTTTTTCCACAAACAATGAACCACTGAATGGCATTTTAATATGCAGCATTTTGTTCAGTAGGCTTCTGAGGATAATATGGAGAATACAACTGGTACTTCCAGGCAGAATCATTTATAGAGCCCTCATGAAAAATAAGGACTTTAGGCTTAAAAGTGCAATGAATCTTCTCTAATTTTATGCGAAATTCCACAGTTCTGTGTAATATGATCTTCATTCCATAATGGGGGCTCCTATTTCGTTAGCAAATAATAACAACTCCTCTAAATTACTGCCTTTTTCATATCTCCTACAGATCTGATGGCTCAGATCTTAGGTTTGGTTAGGGACAATCTCCCAGTGGGTTACAAATATGAAACCTCACTGCACGTGAGAAACACTTACATTCATGTCCTTCTTCTACCCTAGATTCATCTATTCAAAACAAAATCACAACACAAACACCAGCCCTAACCAACCTTGGCAGTACCAAGCTACTGCTGTTCTGTGTTGTCAATCAGCTGTCAAAATGTAAAAGAAAACTATTTCTAAGTTCAGACAGCCTTTCCAACTGTGCACATGGTGCTCACAGTAGATGACAGTGCAAAAATTAAATGTCACTTGCATACCAGAAATACGTTTGAAATGTGAAGTGGGAAATAAAGGAGTGATCATGATAATACAAGAAAATCCAATAGGATTGCAGTGGCAAGCTTTGAATTTGCAGTCAAAGTTGCCTTCCTGCAAGATGTGGTTTTTTTAGTGCATGCTGCATAGCAGAGTCAGTTCCTTTTAATTTCCTTTGTCTATCTGTCTACACAAAGCAGCATTGGAACTGTATTTCCAAGCAAACAATTACATAAAACTAGGTGTCTTCTCAGAAGTTTTCCTCTCCTTGAAAAGCAATGCAGAAAATTAAGGAATTATTGTACTGAAAATTAATACATCCATATGTGTCTATCTAAAAAAAAGGCAACTGAGAGAATACATTAAAAAAGGAAATATTAGATACCCACAATCAGTTTTCAGACATTATTAGAGAGCAATTCCTGACTATAACTACCAGGTAAATACTTTTCTGTAAATAGCACTTTTGAGAAAACTGCTTGCAGATGATTTCCAAATAAAAAGAAGGTAAAATTCACTGTAGCATTTGCTTGAAATTATACAACCAACTAATTATGAAGTAGGCTCTTTCAATATGAAATAATTAATACAGCTGATTGGCACACTTGGGTGAGAAAATTAGGCTTATGAGTGAAATATGGAAGTAATGAAAATCTGAAAGTAATTACAATGCAATTTTCCCCCATTTTCTCACTATAATGAGTATGTTATATTAGTTCCATATAAACTCATTTTCACCTCTGTCTCTGAGAAGACATGCAGAACACTGTTACACAATATCACCTATTTCAAATAACACCAGATTTTACATTTTTGTTAATCCAGAAACAACTGGACAAGGAAATAAAAAACCCCAAATTGTTTCTTTACAATTGACAAGTCATGATTAAAAAAGGTCAAAAAAATACATTTGCATTATCTGTCTTGTTCTGAAAATAGTACTGTTAAGAATGAATGATACAAAAATATTATCAAAACACCTCAACAAATGAGAAATGAATACGATCAGTCAAGGATCAGAAAGAAATTCCCATCCAAAGCTACTGAGCACTAACTACACCAGGCCAGTCAATTCAATTGCTCCAGGAGCACGTTTTGGTTGGTGTAATTTTTTTGCTGGATGGCACAGAAGGCATGGCAGACTTTTCTTAGCCACAGGCTGAACATTCTGCAACTTTTTGCTAGTACCCAGCACTCAACTGTCTTTGCTCTTTATTGGCACCTTGTATGAAATCTGAACAGCCAAGCAGAAAGTCTCTTTGACCTCCACTGATACCATCACAGCAACTGTCAGGGAATCCAAACGTGGAGCATCTCCACTTGTTTGGAGATATATTTAAAAAAAAAATCCTGAAACACAGTTTCTTTAAAAATTGCAAAAGCTTAGCAATAGTGATTTCATAAAGGAAATCACTCTTGCATCCACAACTTCTTCCAAGATAAAGTTCAAGGCAGGAAGAGATGCTGAAAATTGGATCAGTAGCAAAAGACAGACAAAGGATAGATTATACAGAAACCAAAATAGATGGAAGTTTAAGTTCAGTGATGGAATAATTCCTTGTCTTACAAGTAGCCACATTCTTAGATAAATAATTCTCACCAGTTAAAAGTGATACAATTTCAGTCAGTAGAAGAAAGTGAGGTGCTGTTTTAGTAAATAGTTTTGAAAGTCCCTATAGATGCATATCTGGATCATTCAATGAGAAAACTTTAAAAGAAATGGTGCAGGATGTGTTAAGACATCTTTAGAATGGATTTGTGACAGGGTCTGGGAAAGGAAAACATACAGGGGACTTCTAAGAGCAAATTCTGATCATAGTTCTTCAATTACAGCAGCAGTGCAGAAACAGCTGAAAAAATAGGACACCCTCTCTGATAGGTGTATTCTGTGCCAGAGGAAATAGGAATCTGCTTTTCCAAAAGCTAAATGAAGCACAACTACATGGACTCTGTGTAAAAATGAAGGCAACACTCTAATTTATTTGATCTTGCAAATATAAACTAACAATCTAGGATCCCTGCTTGAGGGTGGGTATATATGTATTTATCTCAAGCCTTTTGTTTTTCTGGAAAGTCTCCACAATCTCATTCATTTGGATCAAGAATTATACAGGGAAATATAAACGATACCAACCTATTGAAGAGATGGATAAAGAGCTGTCCAGGAGATTTTAATTAACAAAAAGGTATTTTATAATAAGAAATCTGTGCAATTGTTCAACTTGCTGTTTTCTGCTGCATTTCAGCAGCTGTTTATTACAGCCTGAAGATGCTTCAATTATCATCTCTCTGCTGTCTGGTTATAAGGTCATAGAAGAGAAGACTCTTTTTAAAAAAAGTTGCATCAAGTTTCCTAAAGCAAATATTTAGATAACTCTTAGACTGTGTCACTCTCTCAGAAAATCAGGATCTTGATTTCCTCCCTGCTTTGATGGTCATCTTTGTGACAATATATCTGTGAAATACAGTCCTTCAGAGAGGGATTGGGGATAAACTGCTCTGGGAGCTCTTCCTTTTATTTATGCTTTCTATTGAAAGATCAGAAGCGTGGTGCATTCAGCAGGAGTTGTCAGTGCCTTCAACTCGTGCGAGCTATTATTCAGCAAAGCTGGCTGTCACCCAGAAAGACACTGCACTGTCAATTTGCAAGCAGGCTAAAGAAAAACAATTTAGTGATAACTTATACCCAGAAATTTTTATTATACCCAGGAATTTATTGTAATGATGAAATTGCTTTCTTTCATTTGGAATTATAAAAAAGCATTTTAAAAAATTACAACAAAACATTGAAAAGTCTTCTTTCACACTACCACTGACCATAAAAGTAGGAATTTGGAGGACTTGTGAAATAGTGGAATGATAGCTTGGATCAAGCTTCAAAGTGCTGGTTTCAAAGCACTAATATCTCATTAACTTTGCTACTGAAGGAATCAACCCTTTCTGATTGATGTCTTAATTATGTCCTAAAAAAACCGTAACGTAGTAATTTCGTAAGCACTGGTACATTTCCCTTCTCTCACAGCAGAAAAGAAAAACTGTTCTCTTACATACATTCCTTACTCAGTAAATTAAAAGGGAAAAGATATTTGCTCGATAAATGTAAGACACATCCATGATAAAATATACAAAATTATCAGCAGAAAGATGCTCCACATAAATGGTGTCCTCAAGTAACCTTCTGAGAAGCTTTAATAACTGTGTGACGTAGAACTGCTTCAAAGATGAGGTAATTGAATGTATTTTTGAGCCAATTTACATGAAACAGTTTTTAATGCAATTCCAAGCAAGTCTGCTAGATTATTAAACAGTGAATTTAATAGTTAACAGACACTCCTTTAAGGGTCTAATGTAGCTGAAATAACTTCCATCCTAGGGAAAAAAAAATAATAGAACGAATCCTGCTTTAATCTACATTTTCAGGCTATTATTAAAGTTGTGCTTTTAATATTTCTTTCAGCTGCCTTCAGCCTGTAATGGCAAATAGACCTACAGGCTCAGTACCACCAAACACTGTGAGGCTTTGCGTACATTGAGGCTCACTGATTTCTCAGGCTAAATTGTGTTAAAGCACCTATACAGTCATTAAACTTCACGTTCCTTCCCCAGAGCCACCTCAGTAGTGACTGTAGGAAGAAACTGTTCTTTGATGACCTCCCTAGTGAATGAATCATTTTAGACTTTCCTTTATGATTACTCTTGTTTTACCCACCCACTTACAACATCAACTATAATAAGGCTATTTATGATAACTACTGTGAGATAAATTAAACCCACATTTGGGATTTGCGTACACAAACCTGGCACTCCACTTAACAGAGCAAAAACCTTTGTGCCTCAGGAAGGCACTGACTGATGTGTGACTGAGAAGTGCAGTTCTGACATTTTAATATGTCCCTCCTCAGCCTGTTTTTGGGATTTTTGAGCCCCACAGCACATGGCATTAAACAGCAGCAGCATCCACAGAGCTGCTCTTTGGTATCGAGATCAATGAACCTGTCAAAATTATCAAAGATGCCCCCTTGGTCATACAAAATACTGACATTTCCAAGCACGGATGTGACACCAGGATTCACAGTGCTGTCCTAGAGCCTGGGACAACTCCAGCCACATTCATAGTAGCAGTCTTTTCACTGAATTTCATACCAAAATACATCCCCATTCGTTCAGGCCTCAAGAAGGTAGTCACTTCATTCAACACTGCTGGTGCTACTGGATTTATAAAGATGTGTTCTTAAAAGTATTGGGAAAAACTAGTTTGAGGTTACAAGTGGTACCTCAGAAAATTCTTCTCTGAGTTGACAAACAATTGTTTAAAACAAGGGGAATAGTTCTGACAGACTGGACTGACCGTGGTGGTGCAGTTAGATCACTAACCTGGTAAGAGGGAAGCTCAGTCCCTTCTCTCCACGCCGGTCTGCAGCCTGTGAGTTTCTAATTACTCCTTGATCTGCCTTTTTCAGAGAAGAAATGTAACCATGGATTGGAAAGTTACAAAAGCAAGGTACAATGGTCAAAGTTTCCAGTTCTCGCATCCATTAGTCAGAAATTCATCCCTAAGTCTCAGAAAATTAATCAAGTGTTGATGTAGTTGTGTTTTGAGAAAAGCCTCAATTTTTAAAAAGATCTTTCAGTGAAAACAGTACAGTAAGAATAGATAATTAACTCCTATTTAGTGTGATGTGAATGCACCGTAATGACCACCTTCCACTTTGTGCATGAAACCAGCTGAAAGAAACTCCATATATGAAACACAGAAGCTTGGAACATTCTGCAGTGTGCACAGTGGTTTGAAACAGAAAAAAAATGCTGCTGAATTCTTTACAGTATTAAGATATGAATAATGAAGATAAACATATACTACATGGTGCATAATAAGCATCAAGCTTTCATCTTTCTTCATGGGAAATCCTATGGAAGGTGAATAAACCCATAGAGACCATTGTAGGAACCCATATTATACCATTTGAGAAAGCTTTCTTTTTTCCCAATAGCTGGCAACAAAGTACATGCATTTACAACAGATTTCTTTTTTCCCTTTTAATCTGCAGCTAACTGCAGTTTTAAAGCCTCTCATTTGTTTAACTACCAGGCTGAACAAGGAAAGTTGGCATTTAGAAAAAGAAAATAAATCAAAATCCAGTTAAATTTGGCACCTTCCTTGTTCGTTCTTCCCCAACAGTCCTGACTTACGAGCGGTTATTCTCCCTTCTCTTCAGATCCTTCTCTAAGCTCTCTCACCAGGATTTCAAAGTTAAATGATCAAATGTGCAAGAGAGGCACCTAATTTCTCACAGGCACTTCTGAAAGCTCCTGACTAGGCCTACAGTGAACAATTTTCTTTCTCTCCCCCTGCCCCCACCTTTTTTTTTCTGGCCTTTGATCTTTAGAAAGCACAAATGCCATTACAGTGAATAAAGTCACAGCCCACAGAGTCAATCCCCTACTATTTCCCTCTCCCCTCCCTGTCCCCCTTCCCCTCCAGCCCAGCCAGGCTGGTTCAGTTGGGCTCAGAGACAGCAGCAGGTATCATCAGCACTGAGACAAATGAGAATGTGTGTCAGGGGAGGCTGTTCAAACAAACGGTTGGATGCTTGGGGCATAGACAGAAGACCTAAGATTTAGCTCTTTTTTTTTTTTCTTTTTCTTTCTCCCTCCACCTTCAAAACAGAAGATTAAGTTTGCTGTGAACATGAGCTGATGAAAAGAATTCAAATAGTGCTTTGAATAGTGCCACTGGGAGCGTCACAGGAGAATTACAAATTGCTTCTGGAGACACCAGTCTCCCTTTACAGAAAGTTAACATAAAAGTACACATATCTTCTTTCTATAAGGTACTAACTTGTAAATTAACCTTTAATGGAGTATAAATGATGTCCTGAAAGAACTGCTTATGCAGCTATATTTATGATCTAGAAAATTGCAAATATTTACAAGATTATAGGTGTTAATGGTCTGTCAAAAATGTTTGTATATTGTACATACATTAAACCTCAGTTTAAGACCACCCTGCTATAAAGACCACCCCATTTCTTGTCCCATATAGAATTTCACTTTGATTCCATATATTCCATTCCTTATAATGAGGCTAGGCCCCAGCACACACCCAAACCATTCCAGACCGGGAACTGCTCCTCTGTAGGATCCACTAGGAAGGAGAACATGTTTCAGTCTCTCTTCCCACATTCCCTGTGCAGCTCCCCACCAGCCAGGGTTATCTTTGTCATTCTCCCTCAGTAAGAGACAGAAGAACGGCTCCTGACACTCTCCAAAGGCAAAGCGGAGCTGGAAGGGGAGTCACACACAGATCCAGGAGGGCTGAGCAGTGTTTCACCGCCCTGCAAGGAGCGACTCCCCCCCCTCAGCACTCCTGCCTCAGTTTCCCCGCTGGGATACCCGCCAGGCACGCGTTTCAGCGAAACACCCTCAGCGCCACCGTGCCCTCCTGTACGGGACGCGTTTGCTGCTCCCACACGGGGCAGCGAGAAGGAAAACAGCTAAAGCACAGCCCGCTGCCTTCTCTCGGCTGCGGGGTTTGTGCCGCTGTCCCCACAGCAGGTGGGCCCGGCCCGGCCCGGCGCTGCTCTCCCCTCCCCGCCAGATGAAGGGCAGGCCGGGCCCGCCGCCGGCCCTTTTATCTCCCCACCTGCCCGCAGCCAATTCATCGCATCTGGGGCCGCACACCCAGCGCCTTCATACAACCTTCTCTCGCTCCGCCGCAGCGAAACTGTAACATTTCATTTTTCTACATTCAGGTCTCATGTCTGAGCTGTCTTTTTTTTTTTCCACTGAGCTCATTACTGAAACTGTAATTTTCCTTAAAACAATTTGTATTTGAGGTTTTATATGAGTGCTATAGGGAAATAAAAAGAAAACATCCCGCCTTTGAGTTAATTCTATATTTGTCCCTGACTCAATTTTTGCTTTGTAAATTATTATTAATATATCTTTTCCGGGCATAAGTTATAGCAACAATAATTTCAATACAAGCCAAAATATATTTGCTACTCAAAGTGAGAGAATAACTTGTTCTCTGATCTATTACAGTTTCTTTTCTGGGCAATTGAGTAACTTTCTGTGTTAGAAATTTGATCCAAACTTCTGAATTGAAATTTCTTTTTTTGAAAACATTGCAAAATAAAAAACAGTTGGACCTGGTCAGTTGTGATAGTGAAATTTCAGAAAGGTCAAAGTTTGAATTTTGAAAGAGGAAAAACTTTTTTTTGGAAACATGCATAACTCAAAATGTTACAATTCCTAATACTTGTTTTACAAACATCATTGAATTCATGCATAAATACAACTGGGGAAAAATAAATACTTTGGGAACAAATACTTGGGGCTCTGCCCAGGTTTTATTGCAACAGATTATTTTCTTCTATAATTTATCATTTGCTGTACATTATCTTGCTCAATGACTGAAAAAAACCAACGTTCTTCTTTAGGATAAAAAGTCAAAGGAAAACTTGAAAAGGCTCTGTCCTCCTTGACCTCATGCACGTTTTTATTGATATCAAATTGCTCATATTTTTTTGCCTTGCCATTTTCATTTTTATACCTGCTGGGTCAGATCTTCAAATGATGTAAACTGGCATCGGCCTAATGGTTTCCATGAAAGTATCAGAGCTGAGGATCTGGCATTAATTATTGGGGATTATCTGTTATCCAGTGAGATAATGTAAAAGCAGTTCCTCTCTGAGCCTGAGAGAGAGCCATCTGCAAGTTAAGTACAGAGATGCGGCTTAAGTGAGATGATTTTAGGGAAAATTAACTTCTGAGATTTTACACAGATCTTCAAATGATCTAATTATTTTATGCCATAATCTGTGTCAAGAGAATAACCAAAGCACAGCTTCTCACAAATTATGAAAGATTTGATTTTCTCAAAAATACAGATTTTTTTGTTTAGCTCAATGAAATGATGCCATTTATGGGAATTTTGTGTTGTTTATACAGAATGAGTTGGCTTACATCTGTTTGGATGCTAACAAGTGGTGGAGCCAAAAACAAAGATTATGTATAATTTTCGGTTTTCAAGCATTGTTTTTTTTGGCAGGCATAACCAGACACATTACCAGGTTCCCAAAAATTCCTCTCATTTTGAGTGCTTAGTTTTAATGAGTTTTCTCTCAATCTTCTTCTGAGATTATTGAATCAAAAGGGCATTTTATACAAGTACCTAGAAAAACTTCAGGATTTTAGTTTTATTAGGTTATCTCCTGGTGTGGGGGACATCCAGAGAGGAGAGATCCAAAGGCCAAGACCTCCCTCAGATAAATGAGAGGTTTTGTTGCAGGCAAAAACTGCACATGTCACATCTTCTGTGCTTCCAAAGGGTATTTCCCAGTAAACCAAAGCATTATAAGCTATGTATTTATAACCCTGCTGTAGAACAAACAAAACCACCACACCACAATGACTCTGGGTCAACAAACATTGAAGGCACTACCATCAGCTTCCAAGGATGAACACAATGACCTGAGATGCTCTTAATTTTCTCTGATCATCAGGGCACTGAACTGGAAATGTATACATTTCCATGAATATTATTTGGTTTTTTGCTGCCAATACTCCCACTGGAAGAGTCTTTTCCACCAGCAGATGGTCACATCATGATTTACCTCATGTAAACCTATGTATTTGGTGGTAGTTTATATTACGTTAATTTTTTTCCAGTACGTTTGTTTGGACACGTATGTTTAATTTAGGTGTCGTCCCTCTTGTTACTTATACAGAGAGTGATTGTGGACTTTGAATGAATTAGGTGATTTCAACAGCAGTAAATTGTCTTTATGTCCTTCAAGTTTTTCCTTTGTAAAAGGAGAATAAAAACTCCTTCCTTTCCTCTCCTTTCTGTGTTCATTTCCAGATTGTAAATTCTTCCTGGCAAGAATTCTGTTAATCAATGCTGGTTTAGTGCCCACTACAGTGGGTATCTGCTCACAGTGGGGTACTACTGTGCTACAAAAAAAAAAGTAAATATTGCTGATGGTAAAAATACAGCTCATTGACTAAAGGTGCATGAAAAGAATTTTGTCCTGTAGGACATCAAAGTTCTTAAAAATTCATATGTCAAGTATTTCCATCTGAACTAAATTAGTTTTGTAGAACTAAGATTTCATGGCAAATAAAAATAGTATATCATCTTAATAAAAGCATCATGTGCAAAGGGAAAATAAAAGCAAGAAAGATATAATTTTATAGCACTTGCACAGTTCTTCTTACTCTGCACTGAAATTCAAAACTACCAAAGAAGCAGGCATCAACAGCCACATAATCAATCTCTTGCAAAGCTGGTGCTGGTCTCCAACTTATTTGATGCAAAGGACAGTGGAAACAATAGGAAAGTTTTCAGGAGTGTAGTAAATAACTCTAATGCTTTGAATTGCAAAGGGTAAGCAGCCTACCAAAAGTATTTATCAAAGTCATATTGGGAGAGAGAAACATCACCAAACAGAACAGTGCAAGCCAGATGCTTGGAGATTAAATGGGGTCAAAAATGCAACCCTAATTTTCATAACATCCTCATAAAAATTCACAGGAAACTGCTTTCTGAACCTGTTTTGGAAGAGATTTTTTTGCAAGTTAAAGGGGAGTTACAGATTGAGATTCTACTGAATGAGGTCAGAATTACAGAGGAAGAGAAAAATAACGTGTTCCTGAAATAAAAATAAGAACATAAAAATCAATACAGAACAATGGCTAAAAGTAGCTGACAGTTATGTCCAGACTTGTGAGATCAGATTTACTTTTTTCAATTTGCACTAGTGTTGAAGGTTGAGATCAGTCAGATCTTTAACCCCTTCAAATGAGAGAACCAACCCACTTGACTTTTGTGAACTCCCCAGACTTGCCCCTAAATATAAATATAAAATAAAGTTAAAAAAATAAAAGGCCTCACTAATATTTTCAGCTCCTTTCAACCCTAGTGTCTCTCCCCTTTATATACACACACCATCCTTCTGCCTCATCCTTCAGTTCTTTTATCTAAACCCAGGTGTAAAGAGTAGGAGCAATGCACACACTCTACAACATTTCACTTTTTTATATATATATAAACCCAAGCTTAAAGGTCATTGAATATAATGGAAGATGACCTAGACTGGCAAAAGACACAACATCATTTTCATGAAATAATTGAGATGGAATCCCTCCCACATGGAAAGACCAAGATACCAGAATTCTCAAAAAAAAAAAAAAATTAGGTCATGTTATTTAATATATCTAAAATTAATGAATTATTTTTTAGAAATTAAAGGAAACAATTTTTTTTAAGTCCTCATGATGCCCTTTAGCTGCCGTTCAAAAAGCCATCTGACATTTTCTCTCACTGCTAACAGTTCCTGTGCCAGCAACACTAGGAGAATGCTCAGAGCAAAGACAGGCATTTAATTTTCAGGCTTTGATGTTGCAAAACAATGCAGTAAAGAGAAATTAAAACTTAACAAATTGATTGACAATTTTCTTTTAGACTCTGCCCTTTCATTTCTACCATACCAATTTACCTCCTGCTGATTTGCAAAAGAAACACAGGGTAATTAATTTGCCTTAGTGGACAGTGAAGGAATACAGAATGCAAATATGAGAGCCATAGCTTTGCTGTATTTTGGCTGACACTTAGGCTGTATTTATTATCTGACAACAATGTGCATGAAAGTGTAATTTCTGAAGCAAATTAATTTTCAGAAGAGCAGACAAAGAAGTTTCTAAAAAGTAAAAACCAGGCACATCTGAACATAATGGCCACATTCTTTTAGTAAACAGAGAATTTAGTAAGGTGATATGTTTATAGGACATGCAGTGTAAATAAACCAAGGAGTGACTACACAATGCAATTTATTTCCATCAATGATTAAATAATCTACCATACTCAAAAAGGTCAATCTGTTGCATCGTGGATTGCGAGTTCCCACAGCCGCCCTGCAGCCCTGCCCTCAGTTCCCCATTGGGTGTCTGTAATCCCCCCCTGTTCCATCCTCACTGGCTGGTTCCCTGTTGATCCCTCCCANCATCCTGATATGGTGGCTGCACAGCCACAGTATAATTCTTCTTCTATGGAAATTCAGGAACGGATTTTCTACTGTATTTCAGAAGAAAAATAATCCTTAAATAATACTGCAAGTGAAGCACAAGTTGCAGCTCTCTCTGAAGTACTCAGAGTGTCTGCAGAGCAGGGTTGTGTTTGGTGTTGCTCCAGCCTGAGTCTGGTGCAAATCTGATCCATGTGTCCCACATTAACATTTGTGCACACCCTCAGCCCTCGGTGCAGGCTGCTGGGGCTGTGCATCCCTGACCCTATCTCCTGCTCTGAGGAGCAATGCTGGGTTAATACACATGCTTGTAATTAGTCTGAGCACACACACGTGAAGGCTGGAGAACCAGGAACACTTTCTGTGACAGCAGAGTTGGTTTGAGGTGTTCCTTCCCTCCCTCATCTCTAATCCATCCATACAATAACAACTCAGTGCTCTGTTCCTACAGCTACTGTTTCTGGTTGCAAGTGCTTCAGCTAAATGTGAGACACAGCCTTTGGGGTTCCTACAGTAAATCCAGATTGCAATACTTAGAGATGTGCTGTGCAACATCTGTGCTGTGCAACACCTGTGCTGTCAGCTCAGCAGCTTGGGAACATCATGTCAGACCTGCTGGGTGGGGATCATTGCTGTGCACATGAGGAATGGAGCAAATCTGTGCTTCCAGGGAAAAAAAAGACAGAGCTTGTGGAGTGGGTCAGATCCTTCCTGAAGGATGTGACTTACTGAGTGCACCTGGAATTGAAAGCACATGTGGGAGGGCAGATCTGCCCAAAACTTCTGGAGAATGCCAGCTCTGCTGCAGGCAGACAACAACTGTAGTGAGTACACTCAAATGGCTCTTGTAAGAATTGTCTCACTACAACTGCCAATGGATGGAGCTGCTGATGCCCCAGTTGGCCTCTCGTGGTACCTGGATAAATGTTTGAATATGTCAAAATCTTGGAAGCTAGAGTTTTCGTCCAGAAAGGAAAATCTGGAGGTGTGGTATCCCATATTTCTTCGCAGTAAGCGTTGGTGTGAAGACTTGTTTCCCAATAGAAATTCCTGAGTCACTGTAATGACTATAATATTAAAGCATGTTGTGACCCAAGTACAAGAGCTAGACATTCCCAGACTGGAACTGTGAGCTAATGTCCATGTGTACAACATGGACAATGTTTCTTGTAGCTGTGGGATATTTCACTTCTCTCTCTGTATCCTTTGCTACTCACACTGCAGCATAAAAGAAGCAATCTCACTGAATGTTTGATTCACAATGATAAAACTAACTTTTTTTTTTTTTTACGAAATAACATACTGCAAGATGAAAAGGGTGTACCAGGAAAAGAGTCCACAGAGGTTATGACTTAAGCTTAAAAGCTGGTACAAGTTAATTATTCATCTTGAAGCTAGAACAGCTTCAAGACAACAGGTTTCCTTTGACAGTCATCCCTATATCTAAACACTTGGCTGCAGAGACCTAAGAAATTTACAGTCCTTCCCACACACTACTTTTGTCTGGAAGCAACTAGAAACGCAACTTGGTACCTATCATATGTACAGAGGAAACAAAGGGATGATAAACTCACTATTTGTGCCAAATTCGTTTTGCCTGATGTACTATTTTGGTGTTAAAATACAATTGGAATGATGGTCTCTGCAGATAAAATTAGAAACCTGATATTACACTTACTAAGTAATATGCTAAACCTGCCCATTCAACTTATGTACTGACAATTTTGGTGGTGCTCATTGTGACATGCAGGGTATAGGGGGTCAAATTTCCAGCAGTCCTTAAGAAACAAGTGAGTGCAGAGGCGGAGCAGCAGTGTGGAATCCTGGACAACACACGGGGCTTTGGAGTGAGGAGACTCCATTCCTATTCTTGTTATATGACTGTGACCAAGTCGCTTCCTGTTTCTCTGACCCCTTCCACCATCATCCATCTTCTGCTTGCACAGCAAGCCTGCTTTCTTACGGGCAAAACCTGATCAGATAGGGTCTGCAGGTGATCCTGTAACACCAATAATACCTGCACAATGCTTCTTGCCTATGTTTATTAAGACATGTTGCCTCCATGATATTCTATGGTTGATTCAAGAGATGGCAACATATTACTGTCAGACTTACAGAAAACATTTTTATGATCCTAATTCCCACTGGCAAAATAGTCTGACAAATCTGTGAACCCTTAATGATGCTAAAGACTTTTTGTTTCCTTTATAATCTGTAAATCTACTACATATCAGATATTAATGCATTTTTGAGCAACTATTTAGTATATTTTATCTTACTTTTTGAAGTGTGTGAAAAAATTGGTCTTTGGCAATGTACCTCACTACCGTATCTGCCCACTATTGTTTACCCATTTTTTAAACCCACAATTTCATCTAGTGTTCTTCTATTTCACATAGGAGTTGATTTTAATGGAAAAGGCCATCAGGAATTACTGGTACTTGATAGTTTCATTTTCTCAAATATTCGTAACTTTTATCAACAATGCAAAGAGGGAACAGAAGTTATGTTCAAAGTTAATAAAGACTACTCTAAGGATTGTATCACAGCTTCCTAACAATGTGAACAGCAAGACAAATGGCAGAAGAAAATTGGAGCTTTGTCACCATTATCTGAAGACCAGAATTACAGTTTTTATTAGTAGCACACATACTTAGCTATCAGCTGCCACACAGTCTCTTTTGAGCCATGTGCCAGCTCTGATCAAAACTCCCTGGGTAAAGTTCATGTCATCAGCAGAGTCAAATGCAATGTGCTAAACCCTAAAATGTGTTCAGCATTCTGGCCCTAACCTGGGAAACCATTAAGCACATGATTTTCTTTAACACCTCAAAAGTCTCAGTATTCCACTGAAAATGAGACCACTTAGATACTTGAAAATTAAGTGGGAGCTCAGGTAGGCTGCTGGATCAGGACCAACACTCCTTGTAAATCCAACCACTAATTCACATCCTTGGTTTTGGTTCCATTTCAATCACCCAGCCCTGTGCAGTGCTTGGGACAACAACTTGCAGGGAACTGCTGAAGCAGCTTATTATCTGATAATAAACATGAGAATAAAAGGATACAAACCTAAACCTAAATGAAAAATCTACTCTGAGTAATATGCTGAGTAGTTTCTATACTTTAAGCACCCTAAAATACACAAAGGCACTGCAGTAAATAATCATCAAACATCTATCTTTAAAGAATACCTCTACCAAAATTACTGCTAAACAACAGAAAAAGGAAGTAGCTTTTTCAAACAGAAAATATGTGTGCGCTGCTATGTCAGTGACCAGGGGTCCTGGGCAGAGCTCTGTGTGCAGATCTCCTCACTCCAAGTTTCACATCCCCGCAGCACCAAAGTCACTGTGTATGTGCGAGTGAGTTGATCTGCATATGCGCAGCATCTTTTCTCCAGAGCTTTAAAAGTTCAGAAATCCTGAAAAAAAATACTTCAAACTCTTTATTCTGCTCCAATAGCCTCTGAAGTAAAAATAATCCAGACTCACTGAGTATGCTTTGTCATAGTTTTGTGTGCTGCCCATAGTGTCTTTTGGTTTTTGCTTGATAAATACATCCTATCTCTCAGTAATGTCATACCTGAAATTAAAAATAAAAATTACAAAATATAGTTTGTCCTAAAATTTACCATTTACAACTCCATTCAAGCAAATTTCATGACTGGAAGACTCACAACAAATTATTTTTTTAAAACATAGTCTCTTTAGAATGTAAGACTATTTTACAGGTTTCGATTTCAGAAGTAGAAAATAAAGCTCAGCACAGCCATTTAGTGGGAACAATCTTAAGGCTTGTCCACACAGGAAGTTAAGCTAAATTAGCTGAAAGGTGTGAATTTAAAGTGCATTAAGGTAAAGTGAACTCCAGTCACTTTATTTCTGAATGAGAACATTCACACCAAGCTTTAATGCGCTTTAACTAATATACTTTAAAATAATATCTTTAGTTAATTTGTCTTAACTTCCTGTGCAAACAACTCCTCTCTAGCACTTACTGAGAGCCACAATATAGATTGATGTGGTTATATTTATAAATATGCCTATTAACCTTAAGACTCTGAGTCAACAAAATTTGGGATGTTAAATAAAAATAAGAAATATGTCCTTGCATGAACTTCCTAGTGCTTTGAGAGTGCAATCAGTCCTAGTGTTCTAAGTGCAAACATGTCATTAATTTACCCCCAACTTGTATAAAAGTATATTAAATATTCAGAGCCAGATTTAAAAAAAAATGCAGACACTTGCATATTGTCACTGACTATAGTAGGAATTTATTTCTGAAACAAATGAAATGTAAATAAATAGAGAAAAAAAGTTAGGTTTCATTTAAATACAGCACGTGTGTTGAGATTCACCAAGACAGGCTAAACACAACGGACTTTTATCTGAATCAACTTTTTAAAAAAGGCTCTGAAATTATTTTCTGAGGGGTGTCTGAAAGTCTTGGTTATAAAGGATGCCTCAAATAATCTAGAGAACGCAAAACAAGATTTTGGCTCAGATAACCTGTGAAATCAATACTGTGTTTTTCCTACCACTGCCCGACTTAAAAGAACCTTTTCAGAAGCAGTTCTTACAAAAAGAGAACAGGGATGTACTGAACATCCTACGTTTACTTACAGGGTGACTCAGTGCTCTGACAGACCTGGGGACAATGGTCTGGCACAGCCACTAGTGTGGGGATTGTTGTGCCCCACAGACCAACACACTGAGCTCAGCTACCAGGAGTAAAAACAGGAAGAGAAAAGATGCCCTTTGCCAGAGCAGGAAAATAGGCTGTTTTTCCAATTGAGTTGGAAGGCTGACATTGTGTCCCCCAGGACACAGCCAGCCCTGGGTGCAGCCCCACACGATCTCAGGGTTGCACAGGAGACTCTGATTCCCCCTTGGATCAACTCTAAGTCCTTTCTCTCTTTGAAAGCTGGTGAATAGCACAGTTCCAAAGTAAAATACAACAGTACAGGGACCTCTTTTTTTTTCTTTTTTTTTAACTGATGACAGAGAGAATGGGATAGTGGACCATGAAAAACATCCTCTTTTAAAAGAGGACAACTAAAATAACAGAACTGGGGGTTTTTCAATTATAAACATAATTATGTTAATTAAAAAAATAACTAATCTGCTGCTCAGCATACAGCACCTTTTTTTAGTTTATCAATTCACAAGTTTTACATGATTCAAGCAGATGTTCTGATTGACAAGGCTATAACAGAATAGGGATAATAATGTATCCATCAGGTGATAAATAAATATTTCCATCAGCCTTTGTAAATATTTTGAAATGTTCTGTATTCCCAGAAAAGTTCTTTTAGTTAATAGAACTCCATCAGTTAAAAGCTTCCTTAAGTGCAGTGATAATTTTCTCTGACAATTTTGCACAGTACCACAAACTCAGAGTACTGCATTAGCACAGGTGGCAAAGCTGCAGCCATCCACAGCTCAACACCATGTAAGGGACTGTCCTTGCTCAGGTGTCCTGGTGCTCTGAACATTTGACAGCTTTTTCTGAGCGCAGACTGTTGCTTTGACAACACACAGCCCTGAATCTCAGTTGGAGTTACAAACTTCTTTTAGTCCCTCATGTTTTCTGATTTCCCCTCCCAGGCAGCTCATGACCTATTTCTGAGCACTCAGGCTAATGCAGCCTTTGGCCAGGCTTCCCATAGCTCAATATTCTGCATTTTGTGCTGCTGTAGCTTTTAAATCATGCTTCATTTTTGTGATGAAAGCCAGTTACAAACCTAAACTCTCCTGTATAAACTAGAAAGGCTCGCCATTAGGTTAAGAGTCCCAGGCAGAGGCAAAAAGCATGTATAGGGCAAAACTGAGCTACTTGTCCCATAGACTCTGTTTGTGTAGTATCTTACTCTTGTCACACCTCACTTGGTACCTTCCCTTCACTGCCAACTCTCTTTGGAGCCCTTAATTCTGGTATATGTCATGGAATAAATCCAGGAGAAGCAGTAGTTGTTGCTTTTGCCAACACTACGGCAAATGCAGGAGCCCTTCAGGCTCCTCTTGGTGCTTTCCCTGAGCAGTGGCACCCATGAGCTGAGCAAACCACACAGCTCAAGGCTGTCAAGTGAAAACGTTTGGTCATTTTCTGTTCATGCGGAAACATTAAGTGTCCTAAATTTTTGGGATCCCATCACCTTTCTTCCAATTTCCCCCAAATTAAACTGTTAGCATGGGGACATACCTTAATCTGTAAAAAGCTGTGCATGAGTCTTGATCATCCCAGATATCACATCAGAGAAATACAAAAAACCCCATTTAAACAGCAAAAGCACTAAGAGCAAATGCACCTGAGCCAGGCAGACGTGTCTAATTCACACCATCAAGCACTTTACAAGCTAAAACTTTAACTTCAGTGATTATGCCTGAGGCATTTAAATGGTTTTAAATTATAAGTCTAGCAGAAGTATTTTTCTAATAATAAGCCATTAATTCTGGCAGTTTCAGACTGTCTGAATCTAGGTGTATAAACTGTAGCTGCATCAATCAGTGCTGTGTGTCTGGTTATTTCAGGCATTCCTTGTTAGTATGAAGAAAGAACAGTTTGTCCCCCAAGCACAACAGCAGCTGAGATTCCTGTTGATTGATAACTAAATGTGCCGTAGTGAAAATATATTCGGATAGAGTTGGAGAGGGAGGCACAGCAAAGACGTAATGGGGGCGGAGGAAGGAGGGATGAAATTGGCCACAACAGGAAATTCCTTCTCATGAGTCTTCCAACTAGCTGACAAGATGGATTTCATTCCTGCAGGTAACAGTGCCTTTATATTTAATCTTCTACAACATCTGTAACCATGCAAATTCTTCACTGGTCTATATGCAAGCTCAATTACTAAAAAGCTGAGCTTGCTGTTCAGGACGTTTCTCCACTGTATGTTAGTTCTGTTTCATATACAGAATCCACTGATGTCAACAAAAATGGCTTGTAGAGAAAGCATAAATATAAAGGGATTTTATTCTGCCAGTTGAAGAATCCTTTATTGGGAAGATGGTAATTTCTGCAACCTAAAGTGGTTTATTGAGAAGCTAGTACTGTTTATTTCCAGAGACCAAATCATTTTGTAGCTCAAAATTGGAAGAAGTTCACAGATGTCACCATAATTAAGTTGAAGAACATTAAAAGCTTTAGAATTCCAACCAGGAAAGCAGTATTTTCTGCCAGTATCAGTGTTCTACACCATGACAAGTGAACCTCAACTTGTTTTCCAGTTTGGTGAAAATTTCAGGTTTGGGGTTGTCAGTTAGTTTCTGGATTTTTAGGTTTTGGTTTCTTTCTGATCTTTGACAGCCTGAAAACAAGTTAGAAGTTTCAGAGCAAAGGATTTCTACCATTTGCAAACTGTGAAAATCTAAGCTGTAAAATATTGACAAAATTTGGCTCAGATCCTGATTTCATAGATCAAGTAGGTGAGCATCACTACAGCAGTTAGTAACACAACACTGGAATCTCCTATTGCATTAGTCTCTTTTCTAGAATTCTTTCAATCAGTATGGAAAAACCTTTTTTCTCCCATGCAGTAAAATACTAAATTATGCACTTATTTTAAATAGATGCAGTCTCGTTAATGACATAAAAATTTAAAGGGCAATAAATACTTACCTGAGAGGCAGAAAAACCTGTAATCAAAATGCTGATGTAATCAATCCTGTAATCAAAATGCTAACAGCTCTGTTGGAAGATTTACTGAGGAAGGGACAGTTACCCTACCTTCAATTTAGGTATGTACATGGTAACAAATGCTTCCTTTTTTGCCAAAGCAGTGAGCAGCCATCTCCAAGTAACAGAGTGGCTAAAGTTTGATGTCACCTGTGTCCAAGAAGGTGAGTCTGGACACCCCATTTTGCCACTTAAGCTAGGTGGTGCAAATACCTTCTGTAGTGAAAGTCAACTACAATCCAAAGGACTGAACCATGAATTCACTGGTGTATCTGAAAACAATTTGGAACAATCTTAAACACATTTTGTGAAATGAAGATTTCTTGAAAAGGAGAAGCATTTTAAAAAGATGCTTGAAAGCACAAGCCCTTCTTTTTGAACAGAAATTCACACAGCCATTTCAGAAAAATTAATTAATCTGCTTATTTTTAGGAACAAGCTGAAATGTCTTAGTCAGCTAATATTTGGAAAGGGAGGCGCTTTAAATACAGAGATGTGACATCAGGGATGTGATTTCTAAAAATTTTTCATGGTAATAGCCAGGCCCAGAGCTCAACTTTTCAAGGAAGAAAACAGGCAAAATAGCTATATTGAGGTAGTTTTCACTCTAAAAGACAAAAGACACACTCCTTTATCAAGACAATGTATTTACAGATGGCAGTCAAGCATTTGTTCTTATTCCTGTTTTTGACTTTGTATTTTTCTCATTTTTCTTTAAAGTTCTCCAGAATTGTTTCCTCTAATCAATTGTGAAAAGCACAAAACAAAATCCTGTGGCAGAGGTTTATGGTCTTTAGAAATCAGCCTCCTGGAGTGACTTCTAAATTAAGAAAATACATCTTTTTTTTTGCCTTTTTCTTGGTGACTTCCATGTAAACTCAGAAGATACCATTCCCCATCCCATCAAGCCACATCATTCTTGGACAAAGAACCACAACATTCATTTATACAAAAGAACTTGTCTGAAACAGACTAGGAATGAAAATCAGGTTTATTTTTATTTCCTTATGAGTTTGTTGGGTGACCTAATGAAGGGGCACTACCCCATTCCAAATTAGCTTCCCCTCTTCAACAAGAAGAGCTGCAAAGAGATTTCCAAGGAGATGGGGCTGGGGATGGCTACAGGGAGGCCCAGGCTGACACACTATAAGGCAATTAGTGGTAGTAACAGTGTGGTAGCAATCGTGAGCCACGAATTACCATCACCATCAGGATACTGAACCCGCCTGTGAACTGTTTCCCTGCTCCAGTTAAAGTCATGTCCCTACAGAATTCCTTTAGAAAACAGTTTAGGAAAAGATCAGACTGCAACAGTTAAAATGAAGACATGCTCAGGTGCCTGGTTTACGTCAGCCATTTCTAATCTTTTTATTTCTATTTACAATGATGCATTGAACTGAGGCAGAAAAGATGGTCCGACTCCTACACCAACAGCGGTTTGTGGGGGACAAGTGCTTCAGCTTCAGTGCACTAAAACAGAATTACATGCAAAAATCTCCACCTATCTCATAGAGGGGGCTGCATTTAATTTTCACAGTGGTTAGCAAATAATTTATTTTGCCACTTTTTCCTAACATGTCTGACCAAATATAAGCCCTCCCCACAAACTATCCATTAGGAGAAACTACGCAAAAATTGTATTTCATTTTTGAACCTCCTGTGCAGATTAGTCAGATGCAAATAGGGGTGGTCCGTCTGCCACCAGTGATTGTCTTACAGAACATGAGAACAAACCCATAAAGCTGCTGACAGGCTATTTTTACATTTCTACCCATACAAGTTTGGTCATGGCATCTCTAAGGATGCATAGCTGTCCTCGATTGAACTTGTAGGAGATCTCGATATCCCCTTTTATGGATTGTGTTTCCTTTATGTTCAGCCAGATGGAAACTGGGTTTTTTTCCAGCTTTGCAGTCTGGATTGCAAGCTGAGGTTCGCTTGGCTTCTCTCTGTTCCTTTATTTCAGTTTCATTTTCTGCTGCATTTGTCTATCCCGGAAATTACTGCAAATTATTCCGGGACACAAATTTACAGCACACCAATTCCTTTGCAGAAATTCCCTGTGTTAATCTGCTCACCATGCCCCAAATCTTTAGAAAGTGGAATAAACCCCCTGGTGTTTACTGAGTGTTCAAAGTGACCACACAGAGTTGCTGCATTCTCTAGCACACAGAATCTGACAACTTAGCTTCCTTTGCAGAATTCTTCTATTAGCTATTAACTATCTTAGGTGACATTTGAAAAATATCTTGAGACAGGTATTTTATGTGTCTGCTGGTGCCTGGTTTTGCATGTTAATAATCCAGTTCTTCCTGTACAAATCTCTGAGTCCAACCTTTAAATCAAGAAATGAAGTGGCTCCCAAGAAAAACAGATTTCTAAAAGCCACTATTTTAAAATACTCCTTGTTCAGAAGAACAAGCTCTTATTTTATGAAATGCCTGCTGATCTCTCAATACTCAGAGCTGTCTTACACACAGGGAACATTGCCCCAGGTTTAGGGGAAGTCATTATCAGTGGCCATAGTAAGAACTATGAGTAAGAACTTTCGGAAGCTCTCCATTCCTGTTTCAGATTTAACCAAAGAACAGGAAACCGTTAATGATGAATTTCACCTGTAGAATCATGTACAAACTATTCCTGTTTCATTATGGGAAGGAAATAATTTATCTGATTTACTCTATGCTTCTAACCCTGAGCCTATTTTTTTTTTTATTGTCTACAAGAATTTCCCTGGTCTTGCCAGACAGACAAGCACAGCAGAAGATTATGGTAAATCTTTGGACAAAACCAAGGAGTCTCTCTCTCCAGTTTCCCACATTTACCAAACATGGTCCACATTCTGTGTTGTAGCATTGAACTATTAAAAATTGACAACACAAATTTAATAAAAATCATAGGATCATAGAATGGCTTGGGTTTTAAGGGACCTTAAAGCTCCTCTCATTCCATCCCCCTGCCATGGGCAGGAACACCTTTTTCTAGGCCAGATTGCTCAGACCTCCATCCATACTGGAACTTTACAAATGACAAACTGTTACTATTTTGTTTTCCAACTCTACAAAACAGAGAACTATGGACAGAAACCAGAATTTCTAGAAAGGAGAAAAAATCTGGATTTGAACAAAATTACTCTTATGCTTGCAATACAGAAATATGAAGGCAGTGATAGAGGACGTGTTGAATGCAAAGACCGAATTGTGGTCTGTGGAGATCCCTAATGTGATAGATTTTGGATGGGGGAAGGAATAAACATTAGAGAGTAGTTTGGGGTTTTTTTTCACAACAAAACAATTTAGTGATACATGGACACATGGCTTGCATTTTTGTTCTGTTTGTTACCATACTGGTATTGCATTTCAGTTCGGGGGAAATAAAGGTTAATAACTGCAGTTGAAAAGACTATTGTTGGCAAGCCTAAGGACACAAACCAGCAATTCTGTCCCTAGTACAGCAGCCAGCACGGCACATTTCTACCGTAATCGGAAGTTGGTCAGCTCTAAACCATCTCATTAAAGCAATTATTCTAAGCTTTAATTGTTTATTTTTATTACTGCAGTATCAAGAGGCCCATGCTGAAAACTGGGTCTATATCCTCTGCAAACAGTTAGCAAGACAGAATACTGTCCCTTTCAAGCTTTCAATATAAATAAATAAGACACGGAGGAATCACCCAGGTGAAGAGATGAAAGTTGTCTGTGGGTTTAGTTACCAGCAGTGGAGACATGATTAGCAGCTGATCCTGCTTAGTTCCATTCCTGTGTATCACCACTTGGGTGTCTTGGGTTTTATATGTAATTTTGATCTTTAACAACAACAACAACAACAACAACAACAACAACAACAACAACAACAACAACAGTAAAATGAAGTATGAGCTACTATTTCAGCTCCATTACTGAGTACTGAAAATTTCAGGATTCTGATGCTAAAGACCGTGGAGTTATTAGCATGACAGAAAAAATTATTATCAGTTTTATAAATGTGCTATGTAACTAAATAAGCTAATTCTCTAAAATGTCCCTTGAAAGTTCAACTCAAAGCTCATTGAAATCAGCTAAAAACTTCCATTAAGTTCAGAGGCTTTTGCATTATGTTCCCTTTCTGTCCCAAAAAAACCCTTTACAGCATTAATTTGAAACTCCAAGATAAATCTAAAAACCGTCTTTAAGATTAAACGTAGGGGTCTACCTAACATGAAATAAACAATCCAGCCACTTTTTGGGAAGTCTATCAGTGTTGAAGCTTGGGCCTGTAAGGCAAACTTTGTGAGCAGGATAGAAGTCCCAATAAAGCTGGCTGGGCACTTTGAAAGAACTCAGGTACATTACATATTTTATTGCTCACATGTACAAACCTATGAGTGTCCTGAAGGTAGTTGTCTTTCTAGTTCATTGATTTAAAACAAGAAAGCAAATCAGCACACTTAAATGTATAAAGAGCTGATTTTGGTGAGGTAAGACCCATGAGTAGGTGTTTGCAAGAGTAAGGTCTGAGACACACGGTTTACAGAGAGTTTACACAGTTTAAAACTAAACACAATTTATGTCAACAGCTAAAATATGAAGTGTAAAGCATCACCTTTGTCAATAGCAATATTAAGCTCAGAAAAACTTTTCAAAGGAAAAAAAGGCCCTCTGCAACAATGACCACAGTTATTCTCAACGTGCAGTTTCTGTCTAGCACTAAAGCAGTGCATTGCTATCACCTTTCTCCTCTCTACAGATTCCTGCAGGGCAGTTCATTTTTAAATCATTTAAAAATTCTCTATTAATCAACCTAATGAAAAGCATGTCAGAAACTGGACAGAGGTTCATAACAATATAGCAGAGATAGGGAACTAATTAATATCTGTAAATAATGTTCATCTGCATGTTATGAAGTTTGTATAAAACCACATACATTTATCTCTCTCTTGGCCACCTCGCCTGGAAAGGCACCCTGGACTCTGTGACTGGACAGCCAGGGAGACTAGGGGGTAACAGGCTAAAATATTTTACTTTTCCCATTACCATCCTCCTATAGCATCTCTCCTGTCTCTATCCTAAAGCTTTCTTTGTCTCTTGAATGATGAATCTAAATCTGATCCTAACTGGCACTATAATCAGGCTGTGAAGGCTGACAATGCTCTGTGTAAATAACACCACTTTCAGAGCTTAACTGCAGCATACTGTGGGTTTAAATAAAGAGCCCTGTGAACACGACAGCAGATATCAGCTGGGGAAAGCTTTTGCCATTCTGTTTCATTCCCTTAAATAGAAAATATCAAGGAGTTAGTGTTGTTTGATAGGGACAACAATGAGATAGGATGGGAGTTGTCCAGAGCAATGGTTTTCCCTAAACTGCAGACAAGCAGTGACAAAATGAAAGAAATTTCAACTCTTCACACCATTCTTTCTCTCCATCCTGTTTTTTTCTTCCATTACTCAGAATCTCGTATGCTCTCTGAAACTTCTTCTTCCCCTCAGCTTTGGAATTTAAAAATGCCTGTAGCGTGTCATGATGTAAAAATGCATGCCTTGCTCTAAGACATCAAGTCTTGCAATTCTCAGCTTCTTATTATGTGAATGAAATCGAGTTATTTTTCATGTACTGCTGCAAGAAACCATTCTTTAGCTAATATGACCTGTAGTAGTTCAATTAAATTTGGTAGTGCTGAAACTTGTCACAGCTGAGGCTCAATCCTGACACCTGTAAACACTCAGACAGCCACTTGCTGTCCTAAATGCTCAAAATAGATACAGATAATGACACAAAATGTCATTTATATAAGAACATACCATTATTATGGCCTTTGCTTTCAATTCCAAATTGACCACCATGGCCAAGTTCAGGCAGCATCAGTCTAAGTCAATACAACATTGTGCCAGAAAACTAAAGAACATTTTAAATAAACAACATAGAGACATTCAGCAGCCCAGTGGTGCCACAGGGTTTCTTTATACACAGTACAGCAGTGAGAAGCAATCAGGAGGCATTAGACAATGGAGGCCGCTTCTAAAATAATCAACATTAACTAATTAGATGTGGCATATTTTATGCTATGTCAGCCCATTCAGTTTCCAAAAGCCCCTAACAACCATCATCTGCTTGAAATTCCAACTCAAAATAAAGTGCTATGTTGATTATTTTTTAAATAATAACTTTCTGGCTATGTTTTAAATAAAAATTGAATGATTACTTTCTCTTGTGAGCCAAAAGGTATTGTCACACTGAACAGAATCCAGTAAAAATGGCCAGTTCTTTTCCGTATTCATTTGCAATGATCATAGATCAAATTTTCCATATATAAAATGCCTAATAATATATATATATATATATATTTAAGAGGTACAAATGACTAAATGGAAATTCTAACTCAACACTGACTTCGGAACAAATTTGATACACTTCATTATAGCAATTTTTGAAATATGGTCATAATTTTAAATATTCTTACATAAACTTCCCCAAGCACTGTAATCATACATTCAATGAAATATTTCAAATTTCTTCTTTGCTTTTCAAGTGTGCACTGGCTGCATATGTCAACTTCCACAACATGTTACTTTAGTCATTAAAATGTTGGACTTGAAATTTCTATCTATTTCAAGTGACAATCTGACTGATCTAAAACTTAGTTTGGCTACAAAAACCATTGTGTTTCAGTCTGAGTATCTACTCTCCTTTTCCAAGAGAATTTGTTCCTCCCCTGGTGATGCATGATGGCTGTTGTATAATCTTGTACTGCCCAAAAGAGAGGCTATAGAATCCAGCCTATACAAGCAGAGATTTATGAAGTGGCAAATATTTGCTTGAGACAATTGCTGACCTCAAAGGAACATCTTCAGGAGCCCAGGCCTGCTGAGCGTTGCCATATGAGTCACACAAGGATTAGCTTGGGACAAAAGCTGCAGCAACTTTGCATTTAGAAGAAACTTGGGAGTCAGGTACATCTTCTCAGCTTGACTCCATGTGAAATTTAAATCTGAAGATCATTAATTTTAATATTGTCAGGATACAAAAGGAAAAGGAGACATCAGCCTTAAAAGATTTAGAAAGGAGTGCTTTAGGATCCCTCTGCAGATTTCCATCTTCTCTAGCTCAGCCTCTGCTGTAAGGCAGGACACAAACGCTGACCTTGCAGCTAGTCCGTGTGCATTTCTGACATGCTTCTGGGGAAAGCAAGTTTAGACATCAACTTCAAGCTCATCTTGAACTCCTCTAAAATGCACTCCAGACTCTCAAGGTTTACTAGTACAGAACAAGCCCAATCTGAATCACACATGAGATGATCCTTTACACAGGCTTGAATATGACACAAAGGGAGGCTACAAAATCAGTGATGGACTCTCTTCTGGTAAAAAAAAAAAAAAAAAGCAAAACTGAGTTGACATAGGAAGAAAAGAAAACAGCTCCTCAAATCCCATGGCTAAAGAATGGATAGAAGCAGGGCATAAGGAAATAATACTGGTTCTCCATAGGGCTGTCCATTAAAACTCTCATGATAACATTCAAGAGGAGATATCAAACATTAATCTAAGCCTTCTCATTTGCGTAATGTTTATGAATTTGAAAAGACTTTAAGATGAGTTTTGTTTATCCAAACTCCTTGCTGAACACTTTCAGGTATCCCACCTACTCTTGCACTTTAGAAAATGTATGTGTGCTACTCATTGCCATTACATTTTCAGCACATCGCATTGTTAGTTTTACATCTTAAATGCTGGGGAATATGTATTTTTCAGTGAAGTAAATCTTTGGGCTCTAAAATTTTCTTATTATTTAATCAGTACAGTTTATACCACGTCAAATAAGCCTACACATCAATTTAACATAATGGGATTATAGCGAATTTTGTCATAAATGAGTTAGTGATGGCAACACTAGGAATGAAGATGTGAAAGCACTGGATTTAGTACACCTTAGAAACCGGAGCGTTCTCCTGGGTCTTTGAAGAGATTGCCCTCTCATCAGCCTGGAGCAAGCTAAGGTCATTGCTGCAGTGTTTTTACAGCTGCTGTTACCTCCCATCAGTAAGAGTGCACTGCTCTTACCTAGTGCTACAGCAAGAACTGTACATGGCTCAGCAATACAACATGACTAAATGGGGCGGGGGGAGAAGCAATAAAAGATTCGGGGTGACTTGTCCTTTTTCAAACCGTCCATCTGTTTAAGCAAGTATCTGGGCCATTAGTCCCATGGGCTAATTGGCATTTGATCCGCAGGCATCTCTCTAGCCACAATACAAAGTCTGCAAATTAGACAATATCCAGAGTCAGGACTTACATGACCCAGGTATTAAGACTGTAGCTACAGCCACAGACTGTATATGGTCACTGGCCCTGGCTTCTTAAATCCTTTAAGGCTCTCTTGAGAAAGCCAGACCAGTTCCAGGATTGGAAACACCTGCGTAAGAACCATTCACAATTCCTAGGTCTTCTGACTCTTCCCACAAAAGATACTGAAAAGCTTTTACAGAAGAGCATGCCCACTGCCCACCTTGAGGCAGTAGTGATGTATTTTAGTGAAGGATCAGATGAGTGACAACAGGTTTCAAGGGGCAGTACCACCCTAGACCATCAGACCAGTCCTCTTTCCAGGACTACGACATAAAAATCCATGAGCCATACACAACCTAATATATGAACTGCTTTGTATCCAGAGGTATCTTGGAGGAGTTAACCTGCTGATCTTTTAATGAGTAAATCAGATTGAACGAAGAATTATGTTACAAGCGTTGGTTTTTACTTGCTGTTGAAAAATCATATAGTATATAAAAATGGTGAGATCCAGATATTTGATCTGTGTGAAATTATTCTTCTTGCTAAAACCATGAAACTTTGCCAACTCCTTGGCTGCCAGCCACATAAATCAGCTTCTCATACCTCTTCCTATAGGTCAATCATCATACATTTCTTTAATCTTTAAGACTAATATCCACTTTTTCTCCTGTTTCAGCTGTCTGTATTGATGTCCTATATGTAAAGCATCAAGAAACTGAAATAGGTGTTGCCATCAATCTGTTCTCCTTATTCTACATTAGATTTTTGCTTCCTTTTCTAAGACGTAACACTTCTGTAGATCATTAGAATTCTTGTTACTTACTTAGTTTCTTGATAAAGTGATCCCTCGATGTTACTTCCTTGGCTTCAGATTTCTGGGTAGGCTTCATTTATGTGTGCAGTGCACTTCAAATGCTGGGATAAAAGCTACAGTACAGCTACTGCTAATAACAGGACAAACTTGCTAAATGTAAAGTTACTGAAAGTGCTCTCAGTGGCTTATTCATACAAAATCTCTAACTGCAGGCCTGGCAAAAGGTCTGACATTTTTGTTCATCTGAATGAAAATTGCAAATAAATTCTACATGAAAATATTGAATAAGGAAAAACTGCAGAACTAGATATCAAACGAGGATGGGGAAAGTAATTAAGAAGCTCATTATGCAATGACTTAAAGTCTTTGCTGAAAAACCCCCCACACCCTAAACCCAGGATTTTCTTCACATATTGCAAAATGTACATGCGGAATTGTAATTAGGAACTCAAACACTTCACACTAAATATACAGTATTTTAATCCTGTACCTCAGCTCGTATCACTGATTCAAGCAGTAATATTGTTTGAAGTAGGGTATAAAAGGATGGAAATATAACCCCAGACAGAAAAGGGAAACAATTAATTTCAGTGACTCATTATTGCCTTCCTCTTTATTCAGACACAAACCCTAATATTATTCATAAAGGTGCAAACATGGCAACTTTTCTTCACTTAAATTTGAGCTGAGAGACAAACTGTCAGTCCCCACGCACGTGGGAGTATTGTGACTGTTGTTACCTGTGATCCCCCAGGAAGAGCTCAGAGGTTCTGGGTGCTGTACAAGCACAGAGCAAGGGATCTGTAGGTTTGTGCTGAGCAAGGAATAGGAAGAGCAGTGACAGTTCCTTGTTGACAGGACTGTGGGGAGCTGGTGCATGACACTTCTGCAGCTGCTCTGCGCATACCGTTACCAGCGACTGTTTTTTCCTGCAGTAATCAAATCACATCTGAAATACAAGAACTAAGTTGCCTGTAGTGGTGAGTGCATTCACTGCGACACTCTGAGACTCTGTGAGAGTGGAATCAAAGGAAGCCTGCATCCAAATGATCAGCATGCTGCACGGTTTGTCAAAATATGAACTTGAATGCTTGAATTTTAATTCAAACATGATGAAAAATTGTGACTGGAGGAACTTTCTACATCAAATCAGAAAAAACTGAGAGACAAATTCATCCCTTATGCAAGTCCCCCCCAAAATAAACTGGCTTAACACCAGAATAATTCAGATGCCTCTTTTTAGGTAAAATGACTATAAACTTGGGGAGTTTATGCATTTAGGCTTTTCCAACTGAGACTGGCAAGAGCTCTGGTAATACGTAACACTTTAGGGACAGCAGAACAAGTATTAACTTCAATACATACAAAGCTTAAATGTCATTATTTTCTAGTATGCTGGATTTCACTGAATCACAGCTGCTACTTTATCCATGCTGTAGCTATTTTGAGGGAAACAAACATCTCTATTTCTGTTACTTATACACCAGCATACACAAATTCTTATACATAGGCACATATATGTAAAAACATTACATGCACGCACCTCCTCTTCTGTACCACAAAGAAAAGCAACTAGCTCTATCTACAGAAAAGTTAATTCAGTTAAATCTGCAATAAAAGATCAATACTTTATCTCAGTTCTGCACACCTTATCATCAACTTCTAAAGCAAATACAATTTTAACAAGCAATACAGTCCATTTCTACAGTACTTTACACTCCTTCCAAGATCCTCATGACATATCATCTCTTTTTGATGGATGAGGAAGGAAAACAGAGAGGAGAGGTGAGGTGAGATGTTCAGGACTATAAAGGAAGTCAGTAGCATGCTAAGGACTAGAACCCAGTTGTACTAATGTTTCCAGCCCCTGAAATGTTAAATGCAGACATGCAATCCCACCAGCAAAACAGGCAAGCATCACACTATTGCCCCCGCTTCAAGCATACGTGCCCACTGGGACACTGGCTGGACACTTCTGGTTGCCAGCCAGTAAACTTTCCCCCTCCTCAGCGTGAACTCTGATTGTGTGCCAGTTCACTTACCCATGATTATCATTTTTTCTGTCTGCTGAGTCTAGAACAATTGCCCCTCGAGCATGGGTTAGCCAGAGGCGGAAGAGCTGCTTGCCTCCAGCCCAGCTGTCGGAGTCTCCATGCAAGATGCTGTGCAAAATGTTGAGTTGAAAGAAAACACGAGTAGGGGGAAAAGAGAGCGCTCTGAGAACCTCCACATGGTTCCTGTTGCTAAGGGAACCACTCCCTTTGTCTGCATAGGTTAGGAATGGCTGCTTCATTTGGAGTCTGTCTCTTAAGTACTGAAAACAGCACAACAATTTCAGAGAGAAAATAAAAAGTCCAGAATATCTTGCAACCAAAGAAAAACTCAACCACTTAGGAATTCTTACATTAAAAGCATCTGTTAATAGTTGACTTGGGTGACTCCAAGGAGACTGTAGAATTCCTCTGTGCCATCTGATGGGACAATACACCACTGCACACAGTTTAATTTAGTTATTGTAATCAGCTTTTGGGGAGGAGGATAGCTGATTACAGAGAGATAGATCAAGAAATCAGGTCCAGTTTACTACAACAAATGGAGAGAGATCAATAGTAACAAATATAAGTGTTTAACAGGTATTCATGATGGACTATAAAAGAGAGGTGCCTTTACTTATATAGGCTCCTATAAAAATCCAAGCCCAAATCCTTAACTCTGATTTCTGTAGCTGCTCTGCCCTGCTGCCTCTCTGGCCCCAGACCCAGCACTGGCCGTGTTTCTGAACTCCCAAATATTTGAGAATCTACCTTCTATACAGGCCCACTGGGCTCAGTCCAATTGAGCACATGGAGTTAGGAACCCCTGATTCTTATCTTACCATCCCTGGTATTAAGGAATACAGTAGGATGTGTACTTTGGTATAAAGATGATTTCACTGTGAGTTTGAGGTCCTAAAATATGAAGAGCTAATAGAAATTGCCAGGAAGGTTGGCACATTGGGAACAGAAACACCCTGAGTCTAACCTCAAATATTTTGTTTGCGTTAAGACCTCTTTCTGACAATAGAGACACAACATGCATTGCACAACACGATCATATCCTGCTCTCTCTCAGCTGACGCCAAAGCCAGCACCCCAAAATACTGTCAGTGCAATTTTTTTCTGTGAATTTACCTGTTTCAGTACTGTAATATTATGGGGTAGAAATAGTCAAAGACTTAGATCCAGACACAAATTTTCAAGCATAGACTTATTTAAGGCTCTTAACATATCCAGAGAACAATCAGAGAAATGAGTTACCTTATGTTTGGATAAATAGACAAAAGTCCAAATCTTACATGATGGACTTCTGTATGGAAAGCAGAATTTTCTCATTCCACCAGAGAGCAGCTGTGAGTGCCTGGAACACTGGAGGGGGATCAGTTCAGTCTTATAATAAAGAGCTGATCTTCACTTAATGCGAGGTAGTTGCTGAGGAAAATCAGTGCCAGTGTTCTGTTTTCCAGGGAGCTGAGCTTTTTTCCCCTCAGTCAGATTAGAGTATAATCTTGGAGAACACCAGAGATGCTCTTAGAGAACATTAGTCAGATAAGAATAATAAGATGTCTTTGCTTACATACCACAGCCCAGCACTGATTCTTTGACATAAAGACCTGAAGAATTCAGTTGTCACTTCATTGCACATGTTGAATTGTATTTGCAGCATGTGAGTTGCAGCACCCTCCCGTCTTCCTCTCATCCCAATGGGTCAAATAAAGCAGTCAGGTTTGCTTTGTAGAGAGGCCTTTCTGCTCTCCTTTGCAAAAAGATTAGGAGATTAGAGAGTGCAACTGAGACTTCAGTTTAGGGACATTAAAAAGCAACTGTTAATTGGTTTCCATTGCATCATTTTAATGAAGGAACATTTAATTGGAAACAAATTTAAAAGTGTGTGAGTGTATGTATTATTTTCCTTTCAGAGGATTAATTTGAATTGCTCAATCCTGCTGTGTATGTGTACATACAAACACACTCATCCCATTTTCTGCTGCTCATGGATAGACTGATGTCAAGGCGAATGTAAGTAAAAGATCTTGGGCTTCTCTGCAGCCTCAGCAAGGGAGATAACGGGTTTTAGGATTGAACTAAAGTTTCTGCCAATAAATACTTTACCCACTTTCTTCTGCTGCTTGCAACCCATGGAACCTTCTTCAGTGTAATTACAATGACAAGAGCAAACCCATGCGTGTTTAGAGCATTCAAAGTTAATTCCCACCATAATAAAATTCTTCAATGCCAGAAATCAATACTTAGTGCGTCTAACAGTGCACTTTATCTAAGCCTTTTACAAGTGTTTGGGTACATAATGCTATCATTAATACAGGAGTATTCTGCTGATCATTCCCATTTTGTCACTTCTTAATAAGAAGACTTTGGGAGCAACTTCAGATCACATTTGTGAAAGAGTCAGGGACAGCATCAGTGTAGCCTCCTGCATTATTACACAATCTTACCCCTCCCCCCCCCGAAAAACAAAATAAAACAAAACACCAGTGCTTTCCCCCTTATTTTAACAAGGATCGGTATTTTCTCTGTTTAATAGAGATTTTAGCGTCCTATACAGGACATTTACTGTTTTCCCATTATTACAAAAGCACTACATATTTGTCAGACTGGCAGTGGGGCTCAGATTTGGTGATGACAATGTGAATTTTCAAGAAGTGAAACTCTACTCAGGAACCTTTCTTCAGTGAAATCTTGAACTGTATCTGTTACTATAAATCCCATCTTCTCAACTGAAAAGTAGACTGCAGTAAGTACTAGTGTCCTAAAGAGCCTGACTTTGTTATGCTAATCCAAGGTATAAGAATAGTCAGAAAAGGAATTCATTAGTGGCTACTTGGATCAACTGCTTTTTGTCCAAATGGGAACATATCCCCCCAGTTAGAAATTACCTACACAGTGTGATTGAAACTTATTTATTTACTTACATATAATAAGCAACTGAGCAGTTTGCAGTGCATGAAGTGAGGCTATGGAAAAGTACATTACAGTGCTCCTGCTTCAGGGCGCTCTCAGTCAGAATTTCAGTATATGTGCCTATTTTCTGTTTATCATTCAGGCAAAACCATTGAAACTCTCTGTCCCCTCAGTCCACTTAGTGAGCAAGAAAAGATTGCCTGCCTTATATAAGGTGGCTTAGGAGGAATTTTTAAAACAAATATTTACAAAGCTCTAAAAATATTATCTTGTTTTGTTAAGGATAAGAGTGTAAGCACCATACCTGTTACAAATATAGCTCTTGTTATGCAGTGAAAGAGAGAAGGCAGATGGAGCTGCTGATAGCCTCAATGACAATAGTGCAACACGCAGTTGCACAGGAACCAGTATTCACCTTTTAAGGAGAATTTTTCATATTCCTCCAATTTTTTTTTCAGTTGCAAGTTGGAATTAAAATACTACATGAGAAATTTTCCATAGGACGGTCATATTTAAAAGACCCTCTATGTAAAAAAAAAACCCCTTTACTTTGAATGAACTGACATGGATTTAAATGACCTGTGAGAGTATGTGTATGGTTGTATGTGCATGTATAAGGTTTCTTGTCCACTTTCGAGAGCCCAGACTCCCATCCCTCATGGCAGTCTGCCAAACAGGCCAGGAACGTGGAGAAACTTGACTTTCTGGCACCGTTCCATGTGAGATGCCGGGGAGCTGAGAGCTGGGAAAAGCGGGTGAGCTGGCAGCAAACCAAGAACATTTCCATCAAAAATTTCATTGGAATAGACATTTTCATGCAACGTGTTAGGTTTTGGTGAACCGGCATTAGCTGAGAGAAAAATGTTCCACTGGAAAGTTTCCAATTTGTCATAGTGCTAAGATCTTGATGCTTGAACCTCATGTTTCATTCAACTGAAAAATAGATTTTTATTTCCCCGTGTCATGCACAGAGACAGAATGTAGTTTACTGTACTACTGATCGTCTAAAATTATTTCTCCTGATACTGTAAAAAGAAGCTTTATTTTGCCATCTGCAGTGAGTGCTACTGTCTCATGACTCCATGGTTTTTTGCCATCTCCCCACCCCTCTTTATTTCATCTAAATGGATCACAAGAAGGAATGTCAGCAGAAGAGGGAATCAGTGGTGAGAGCACCACTTTGTACTGAGAGACAGATTTAAATAACTGTCTCTTGAACAAGATTTCTGTCTTACTTTCTGTATTAGTTCAGTAGGGAGAACAGCACAGTATATTGAGTACAGATGGCACAAAGTTGTGGCAGAAAACTGAGGAAGAGAAGGCTACAGCACTGGATGCTCTATATTGAATGCAAATACAACACACCCATGCACACTTCAAACATTTAATTTCACAGATTCTTTGACACAAAAATACGTATGCAATATCTATAATTCAGCTCATCTTATTCAAGCTGCACATGTGACAGTTCTGAGCTTATTGGAAAACTTGAATGAAATTCAGCTTTGTCACTGATGGGATACCACAAAGCTGGGCCAATTCCATGTGCTCAGCTTTTGAACCTGCCTCTCAGAACACTTATTCGTATTACACCCCATTCAGGAAGTGATCTCACTGGAAAATCTGAGCAAAGCATAGGACAGAAGTTCCAGACTCAAAAAGCTAAGGAATGTTCTTTTCCCCCCCTCACTTTGTCCTCTTTTAAATGAATTTAGTCCTTGTGAAAATAATTGGATCGACAGCCCTAAGGACCAGGGTTGTTGTGGACTCACAAGGACACATTTCCACTGGCCTCCTTTCACATCAATGGACGTTAACTCTGAGCTGCAAGTTTAACTTCTCATCTTGGCCATCATAGGACTTCACCCAAAACTAGTGCAGAGATAAGCACAGAATTCTTCAGCCTGAGGATGAATAACTTTATAATCATAAAGACAGTTTATTAATGCAGTAATTCAGCCCCTAAGCTTTTGAGTTCTCATAGCAGAAAAAAACCTGAACACACAATTCTCAACTGGGCTCTAATACCTAATTCTTAATACTGGTACTGTAATAGTATCCTTTGGTTACTAGCTCTCTCAATTTTGAATATGGGCACCAAATTTGAGCTAAAACCAGCATTAAACATATGCCTATAGGATTTCTGTTTTGCTTTTTCTTACTGGTAATGAAATAAGCATTAACACAGTAACAAAATGTCACCCAAGCTTGAGCTCTATACAGTAGACTATATCCCAACCCTAGACATAATACAGCACATCTTAAGGAAGCCTCTGGGCATTCCAGTAGCTTTGTGTGGCAGGGTTAATTCAGCTTCATGTCTCCATTCTACTTCCCAGAATTTCTTATTCTGTTTGGAAGAGTATTTCACCTCATTTTCAAAAGTATGAAAATTCTACATCTCCATTTCAAGCTGCTTTCAATATTTCCAGGCTGTGTAACCACTTTCCTCAAGTAAAATTGACAAAATTGGCCCAAATAATGAATTAATTTTTCAGCAGAAGAAAATAGATAGTATTCCAAGCCTGCTGAAATTGATGTGAAACTATCAAAGAAAGTATGTACACAGAATTAGCAAAGCACCAGTCAGACCTGTGGATATATGTTGGTCAATATATCAAAACAGCCAAACAACTTCAGCTCGTGTTCACTGCCTCTACTTGACAATGATGCACATTTTACACTTCCCCCCACAAGAGCAGACTTCAGATTCATCTCTGCTGTTTATTTCTGTTCTTTAGAAAATACAGATTCAGAAAGTTCTGCCACCCACTTGCAGCGAATTTAAATTTCTAAACAAGAGTGAAGTTCAGTGATAGCACTGTGAGTGAAGCTGCTGAAGCATAATTATTCTCTTAACGAAGAGCAAGTCTCTCATACTATGTGCAAGTTTACACATAGATGTAGACACACACGTATATTCAGACTAAATTTACTGCACTATGCTTGATTTCTCTTCACTGTAACTATTTTCTGTGCCATCACTGAAAGCGTTTCCAATGTGTATATTTGCTCTGACACCTCTAGATATCATCATCGTGTTCTCTCATGCCCTTGAGTGAGACTGACTCACTTCCATCTCTTCCGTTGCTGTGACAAAGTAAACAGTAGCTACAAAGCTGTTGATGAATTAGATTTCTTTTTCTGTCTGCATTTAATCCTTTTATCTATATACCTGAAATAGCTTGTTCTACCATCCAAGTCATATTCATATTTTACAACAACTCTTGCCCAATTTTTTGCAGAAATTTATACCTATTTATATCTTGAGTTATTTTCACGTTTATTAGGCCAGAAAAAGAGCAAAATAAACCAAACTGACTACATTTAATGCAACAAGTACGACAAATTCTTCAGAAGTAAGAGTTTCAGAGAAGCAGGCCTTCTGGGGGTGCTCCCGTCATTGAGCACACACAGGTAATACTTCTTTCTGTGTCTCATAAAGCAAAAAGAACTCCTAATATCGAACTTCACCCACTCCAATCAAAATGCCACTCAACTGCTGATTGAAATATCCTTCATTCAAATCAGAGTGAGTGCCTTTAATGGCTACCCAAAAGGCTGTCAAATTAAATAAGAAACAAAATGCAAATAAATTAGCATTCCTAGCTACTGATACGCTATAAATATTTATGAGGAAAAAAAGATGCTGTAATTTCAAATGATACCACAGGCCTATTTTGTACAAACAGTTAAAACAGTTATACATGCAATACTGTACTTTGCAATTTTTTTCCATTTCACATCACCATAATCACCTAATAAATATTTAAATGGACCCATTTGCTGTAACTATAAAAGAACCGTGTAAACTTGTTGTCATCTAGACACATAAGCCGCAGTGGAGTCAATGAATTTCAACAGTCACTTAATATTGCAAGCCACAAGCTACCTTAAACCTGCCAGCAACTGTCTGCCAGGAAGCTACTGTAGCACCGTGGCTACCTCCTCCAACCCAGGACACGAGATTCATTATGAATGCTAGCATTGCTACTCTAATTAGGCCTGGGAGAGGTTTAACAACCATGCTACAGTCTTGCTGCTGACAAATATAAAAATAAAGCCTTGTTCAAATTAGCAATGTGAAGTGAGAAGGCCTAGAAGCAGCAACTGTCTGACCAGTAGTGAAACAGTTCTAATCTATAGTGAGGTTATTTTGCTTCATAAACTGCTAGTATGTTACCTGCAGGAGGTCTCCCTGTAAAATGAATTATAGTAAGCTATATGTGATAATTAACCGTGCATTAGCAAATATCTTGAAACAGGGGGGCTCTGTTTTCTCTGTATTTTGACTAATAAAAGCATGAATTTGTTCAACAAATGATCATTTAGGTTGTGGAATGCTAAGCATATTGGAAGAACACAGTAAGCAATAGAATATTGTAGGTGGACTAACAGTTTCCTTACAAAAACAGGCTGTTTAATAGGCTGGCTCCATACTACGTTATTCACAGTACTAAAAACCACAGTGTTGGGAAGACAAATACAATATACATTTAAAATAATATAAACCTTGTACTCATATTTACTTTAAAAATGCCATGGATGTGACAATAAAAAAAAATCCATAAGCAAACGTTTATTTCAGAAAGAGAAAATCCCAAATGACTCTTTCCAGAATGTAAACAGATAGTGAGGCAATTGGTATGGTCATCTTCTCTAGAGGGGAGAAAAATGTGGCTGGGTTTAAAATAGTCTATATCATATGAACGTGAAGCAAGGCAAAAAAAAAAAATTATACTGCTTAACACAATAAAAATAAAGTGGTGCTATAATTTATTTTAGCTTCAAATACATCTTATGAAAACATATTTAACCATAACGCTGTATGGAACTGCAACTGTACCAGCCTCCCTCTTGGCTGTGAATCAGAGGTCAGAGCCACTGCAGCAGACACAGGTTGACAGTCTGTGCCTCTTTATTCACACTATATGGACTGGAGCCCAAGATTCCAAACATCACAAACTGAAATTCATTTAACTACAGGTAATCTATCAGCTTTAGCCAGGCTCCACGTAGTAATGACTCATTATAGGATTTGGCTGTATCATGGGTGGATACCCAGCCCCAGTGTCATGGGGATGAACCACAGGTAAAAAGAGAAGTTATTGAACAGTTCATAAATATCAGCATTCAGAAGTCTCTCAAAATGTTGAATATCTTTAAAACGTCAGAAGTGTTCTCTAAATGTAAGATAAAGCCAAGCTCAGAATGTACCTCTGAGCTGTATGTGTCCATTTCCTTCCCCCAGCACAGCTCTCACCTGCCTCATAACAAACAGCACACTCCAGCACCAGATCTCTCCCTGCAGCACGCCGGGCCTCTTTCAGCAGAGGCCTGAAATAACTCCCTGATTTCTGAGGCAGGGAGCTATCACTGAGATACCAGAGCTCTGAACATGTAGCAGACATTCAGTCTGAGAGCATGACAGGATACTCACGAGGTTGGTCCCTGGGGAAAACTGTGAGACTGCAGCATCCTGTGCCACATAGTCAAGAGCAAGAATGCTCCTCACCAGCTTCCTGCCGCCTTCCTTTTGAACATCCATTTGGTTCAACTAAAGGATATTGGCTTGGTGTTGGCTTTCTAATATCTGTTAAAACTATTTTGAGGGGCTAGTGGATCCATATATATCATATACATAAAATATTTTCTTTTTGTAGAACTAAATGATTGTTGCAATCAAATGACAAAAGGTGGGTCAACAACACATTGCTGAGGAAGCATACAGAAAGAAAATAGGCATTCTTCTTACAGAAAATATATAGTTAAAAAGTTACTACAAATTAATAGCAAGAACATGGCTACAGATTATTTCTTCTACTTCACTACAGAAAGATAAGAAATTATAAAACAAAATTTCCATTTCTCCAAGCTAGTACAGAGTTTTTGTCTCAAGTTCGTAAGCACCAATCATCCGGTACAGGAGGATGAGTTTGAGATTCTGTTTTTCCCTCAATCTCCAGCATAAGCATGTTTGACTTATGTCCATAAGGAATTTAAGTACATTACTTTTTAATGTTTCTCCCTCTCAACAACCTGATTTTTCACTCTAAGTAAGGGCATCAGGTAATTTTATCCATCGCAATTTGAAAGTGACCACATGTATCCATACTGTTGCAGCTAATAAAGTTTGAAAATCCAGCGTCACTTTTAAAATTTGCTTTTCAAAAAGAAAACCAAACCCTTAAATGTTGTTTTTACCATTGCACTAACCTTCAGTTTTCTAAGGTAAATGAGAACTTAGAAAGTAGTGTGCTGTATTTTCTCAGTGGAATTATATTTATAGACTTCCAGGCAGAGGGTAAGATTGCCCCCTTTTGGAATTTTTCAGAGTAACAGTCCAAATAAAGAATTGGGTGCAAAGCATTCCTAATCCCTACACAAGATATGCATCTCATCAGGGATTATTTCTGCTTCACACTGTTGTGTTCTCATGTTACTGTGTATGTGGCTTCACATTCCTTATTAAAGCAACAGGCATGAAAGAATTCAACTGCTCTTGCCAGCAACCACAAAGGCACAACATCTAAAGTCAGATAAAGGTAAACATATGGAACATTCTGAGGAATGCAGTAGTAAAAATGGAACATATAGCTGAATTTTCCCCTTCTCTGCTCTGTAGGACAAACTTTAGAGACAGTAATTTGTAATCAAAGTGTCCCATAAAGTAGCATTCTCTGATAAAATTCACAGAGAGCATAGCATTCTAAATAAGAAATGGAATGACTTAAGTGCTGAAATCAATCAGGACAGTTCTTTTGATTCCAGATTAAATTTAATAGCAAACCCACTCTTGGTGTACTGATCTGGTAGGTGGGCTTTTTTTAAAATTTATCAGCTTTAACACCTAAATGGTGGTCATTAATCAAGTGCATTAGTCCTTTAAAGAGATGTTCATGACCACAGGCAGAACGTGCTCAATAACCAGGAATCTGAATGGACATCCGTATTTTCATTAAAATCTTATTTTTATTATTACAGTGCCATAATGCCAAATATATCAATAATCTGTTGCTGAAAACAATGTAATTTAGTCCTTTTAAGTAGTTAATGTTAGAATTATTTGCAAATGAACATCATTAGTCTGTTACTTGACCTGTATCTTCTTCTAGTTTTAGAAAGCTAATCTTTTTATAATGCACAATTAATTGCATTAATTTGCACGTTTTGTTTCAAAACTTATTTCCCAGGGATGATACCTTTAAAGCCCTTTCAATTACCAAATTCCATTCATTCTCATATGAACCTGGTGGTTTAAAATTAGTAAAGAGTTTAATCTAAAGAAATACATTAGTATGGCTTCAACTAGAAGTGGTTCAACAGCCAACTCTCTAAACATGGAGAGATCTCCAAATGGAGACAGATTGATAGACTGACATAAACCAGCAATAAAACAGAAATCAGAGACTATTAGTGGGAGCTGCACTGATGTATCTCATCATAGCTGAAACAGGACGTCTGCTCAAGCAAAATAAGAAGGGCAGGCAGTCAGTGCACCACATCAGACACAGAGGAAAATAGAATATTTAAGCTGTGCAATTCTCTGAAGAACTCATTGCCCAAACTCTGTAGGCAGTATTAAATCACTCCATCCCAAATAAATATTTCAAATTTTCAAATTCAATATTTCTCCCCAATAAATATTTCAAATTCCATTCATCTGTTCCTAAGGAATAGGAACAGACACTAAGGAATACAACATTTAGTTTTCCATCCTATTATAATCAAAGTACATCACCAAAGGCTATTGTCTTCCAATAACTCAAGTATAATTCAGTCAATAAAAACAAGATTAGACTAATTCATAGGAAACAGCATACTTGAGTGTCACTACTAATTTTACACCCTACAGGACAGTACTATAGACCAGTGTTCATGTGGATGCTAAAAAAGCATCACCATGCCAATAAACTTCAACGCAAGTGCCTCAGGAATAGGTCATGTCACTCATATTTCAGTTTTAAAAATTTTAAAAAGCCATGAGCAACATTTCTTCCTGCGGTTAATATTTCAGTATTCTTAATCTCTGAGATACCAAACTTTTAAGAGTGATGAAAGTAATCCTTATCCCTTAGATATGTTTTATCTTTGCTTCACGGTGAGTAGATTATCACAATAAAGAAGATTAGGTATTGCAAACTTTTATGTCTCCATAAAAAAGCTGAAGTTCCAGGTTTACTGAGTGGAACTCAGAGTAAAAACCACCATGACACATAAAGCACCAAGTGTAACAAGATGAACCGCAATGTAACTTTCCAGACTGTTTGCCCAAGCTGTTTAATGCCCTGTGTATTTCTGTTGAGAGAAAGTGAGAGCTTAAGTTGAATTATGTCCTTGCTGCTTTCAAAATACTTTAAACAGTTATTCAAACTGTAGCCAGTGTGTCACACATTCCAATACAGAATAAAAGGATCTATGTATTTAGTGTCACTGTAAGACTTTTACCTAGAGTTTTCCTTTCAGTGCTATGAAGTTAATCATAAGGAAGGAATGCACATTCTGATCATGTTAATTAGCTCACTGAATATGACTTCTAAGGAGATCACTTAATGAGTCCTCAAGGATGCTGAAAACCATTTTAGTAAGAGGAATGCTTGGTTTCCTTTACTGACACATTCACTGGACCAAAAGGCTGTCATTAAGTAGTCTGGTAGCTGTCTTGATATCTATATATGGACAATGAAACCACTGCAGAAGACACAGTCTAGATTTAATAACCACATTTTATGGCCACTGAAAAATACAAAGATAGGGAAAGAAGCAGAATAGTCATTTATGCGTTCAGAAAATATAAATATGAACTTTTAAAGGCATAATTTTTTTACATATAAAGGACATGAATCAGTGCTGTGGATCGCTGAGCTAAATTCTGTGCTTTTATTTTACCTCTTTGCCCTTAATGAAGGACACCAAGAAGCAATGCCAGCTGATACAGAGTTTTGCTCACGATTGCAAAAGTGCTTAAAAAAATTGTTAAATGCAATAAACTTTTTTACTGCTCCCTTAGGCTAAGAAAAAAATGCCTCTGGGTTTTACCATGGCGCAGAAATTTTTAGGATACATTCTCATCTTTGCCATGTTTTGATTTAGATTCATCCCATTGTGCCACCAAGTCCCTTTTTATGGACTGGGGCCTCAACAGAGCCAAGGTCTTCATTCAATTACTCTGCTTGGGTGGGAGGTTGGCCAAACATCCCCACCTACTGCTGCCATGAGGCCTTCTCTGCTCATTCTTCAATAGAACATGAGAAAAAGGTTCCACCTGAATATAGGCCCAAATAAACAGTGCTCTTCGCTCGTTTTCTGCACTCTAAGGAAGGGTGGAAGGCATTGCACCTGAAACAAATCCAGCTTCACTGCACAGCAGTGGTCACAAGGACAGGTAGGAATTCTCTCTGTTTATTCATTTAGAAGGAAAAAAACACTGCATCATTAGGAATCTATTCTGGAACCTGACTGAAGCACGTGAATGGGCTGATATAATGCCACAGAATCTGAGCATGTATAACAGGGAATGATTTGAAAACAAGCTCTTTGTGAGTGTAGGAGAGAATGCTTATTATGTGCTTCTATAATGGCATCTTTCATCCAAAATTAGAATATGTTGAGTAAATCCCAAAACAATTCATGACTTCTCTAGAGCAATTCCCACACTTTCCAATTGTTCTTCAGGCAGCTCAAAGGCCATGTAGCACAGAATCTGCTGTAGGCTGCAGAATGTTTTCATTTGACTTTCTGGTGAGTTTCCACTCTGTTTTTTCAAAGTTGAAAACAGGGGATCCACTACTGGGCTCATGAATATACCCAAATGCTGGAGACTGGCTATAAGAGATATCACAAAAGGATGTAAAGTTGTGTTTTAAATACAAAACTTTCTTGTTTCTATTAAACATCAACACAGCTACCTTGCCTGTATTTTTTCCAGCATTCCCTGCATTTTTTTCCAATACCACCTAAAGAGGTCTAACAGTGTTTGCAACAAATCATATAATCAGCTGTGCCATTTAAGCAGTACCTTTGGATTGCTAAGCAGAAATTCTGCATAAGTGAGTGGGGAACATAGTGGAACAACATTTCTGCTTAGTTTTTTTGATAAACTACAGGGAAGTTTTGCACTGATTCACAAATGGTTTCCAGTTGATAAAATGTTGTTCACCTAAAAATAAAATAAACTAAACTGTAGCTCTAACTATTTGAAAAAGAATAAATTTACAATCAGTGTTTTCTGGTTGCCCTTTTCCTCTTCTCACCCTTGTCCAGCCACACATCAAACCAGTGCTGGATAATACTGAGCCACACAAGCACTGGCTGCTGAAACAGGCATGAGAATGTTTCCCCAAGTTTAGTGAACGTCTGTCATTTTTTCCAGAATCACACACAAACACATTTAGGAATATCGTTATACTGGCAATTCAAATGAGCTCACAGACCTGAATCCTGTTTTCAAAAATAGTGCCTGGGAAATTTAATACCTTTTATAATAAATGGATCTTTTCAAAGACATTGAAACCCAGGCCTCCCTATTTCTTAGAGAGACATCATATTCCAGATGCATAACTTCTAATATTAAAATGGAGAAATTAATTATCTTATGATTTCAAAATACCTGATCTCCCAATAAAAACATTCCACAAAGGCTTTTTGGTGCAGATATCTAATCTAATCTTTTCTGTGCTTTCATGGAGGATCTGGATTTTTTCCCTGCATTATATGACTGCTTCAGATTACAATAAACCTTAAAAAAAAAGAACAAACCCCAAAATTATGACGAAAAATAAATGAAATTTTTTTCTAGTTTTGATAGTATCAGTTCTGTAACAAACAAAGCTTTAAAGTCTCTGAAGTGTTTCAACAAGGTACATTGAGCTGCACGTGGAACATTGGAATTGGAGGTAAACACATCCCCAAACCTACCACCTACAGAACGACTTTCCCTCCCTAACAGAGCTACTGAAAGGGCATTGACAAACATTGGAAAGAGCAAAGAGAGAGGGAAAGAATAGGTCTAAATTTTGGACAGAGCTTAGGTAACCTATTCAGTTGTGAGTTTAACCCTATCTGACCATCATTACCGATATTTTCTTTTTTTGATAAATACAGAGTCCGCAAGAACAGTATTGCAATGATAATGAACAGTAGAACTTGTGATCAAAACATTAGCAATTCCCAATTCCTTCACCTTAGAGAGTAATGAGTTTTCAACATCAAGCATTACTGAGTTTATGATTATCACAAAATTAACACAGTTGTTGTAAAAAGCTTTTCATATGTATTCCACAGTTTTGCTGAATGCATTGATTTTTTCTATAGGTATACACTGAAAACACTTTAGAGTTCAACATGAATTTTGCATGGACTAAACTCTGCAAAATATTCTAAATATAGCTAACAGATAAAGTTTAATACTATTTCATAAAGGAACTTTTTCAGTCATAAATCTGTGGGGAAATTTGTTGTCACTAAAACAAAAATCTGTCTTATTTTAGGGGGAGACCAAGTTTCTCCTAAAATCTAAAAAGAGCTGTAGTTTTTGGATTTCACAGTAAAAATACAAAAACTGATTTGATTTTAGGGGAAAGGATTTCTAGTCAGCCCTAATACTTGGGAAAATGCTCTGTCATCATTCAATTTGGCTGAACAAGGAGTCCTCAATTTATTCTATATATGCAGAAAATACTTGTAAGAACCTATATTTAAAACACCTAATAGCATCATCCCCTAACTCTACAGTAGGAAAGCCGCAGGAGCAATAAAGGCAAGAAGTGCAAGAGAGGGCCTGTTGAGATTAGCAGTAAAGGCTCAGTGTAATTGGACATGCCATCACATTGAAAACAAAGGAAATGGGTATTAATTCCTTGGTGAATTACTGGCTGCCCTTCTGTCATTGCTTGTATTGAGCTCAGTACAAAGTTTTAGGTAAGTTCTGTGGAAACTTTCCGTATCATCAGCTTAAAATCATCAAACTGTCTTTAAAAAAAGAAACCAGTACTACTTCATCCAGTATGTGGAAAGAGTACAGACAAAAATGTCATGCTACTTCCAAGACAGTCAATTAAATTGTAACATGCACGTGGAGGCCAAGTTTCTTCCATCAGAGGAGCAGTCGCCATGAGACTATTTAGTTACATGAATCACTATTATCTGGAGCCTCTGACAAGATACAGTCAAATCAAATTCTTTCAGAGAAGACAGACTCATGCAAACTTATATCCCTCTTTTTCACTTCCAAAAGGCATCTTATCCGTTTATAAAACGTGAAAAAAATCTTGCCTGTTGCAGTGTCACATAAATGTTCTAAAAACCTGAAGTGCTGTTGCTATGAAGGCACATGAGCTTTGAATCTGTAGCTAATGAACAGTGCTTGGAAAACATACAGAGAAATAATTGCAGGTTAATAACTAGGTTTCAGAAAATCCAAACGATCCTCTTTTATTCCATGTGTCATAGCAGTCTGAGTGTAGTAGTACAATGCAACCTAATCTTAATTAGCTTCCTTAATCTCCCATTGGTTGGAGCTGATTTGTTCTATTGAAAACTGGTCCCCTAAAGTTTTTTGATAACTCCCAAAATTACATGTTCTTTAGTTATCACAAACACACCCACACCCACACCCACCCCCACGTTTTTGCAGAGAATCAAAGGAAATAAGAACTTTTCCTTAAACAAAAAACCCAGTTTGTCTTGGACTGTCATAAACTCTATGCATATTCATTCCAGGTTGCCAGTTTTTAGTACTGGGTTTGCTCATGTGCAAAGGCAGGTAAGTTAACACCCTCCCATAAACTGACTCTTGAAGAAAACAGTAGAAATATAAACAGTTGCATAAAGAAATTATGAACACCCAGTCTTAAATATGATTACTTTTTTATAAGTACATCCCATTAAAAGGTATTGACCACATATCACAGTATCAGTATATACTCGGTTTAAAATAGTTGCATTTACTTGGAAGGCATAACAAAAGTGTTTTCTCCCCAATAAATATTTCAAATTCCATTCTTCTTATAAAATATTCTGCATATTTAGAGAACGACAAAGAAATAATCTGCTCATGCATCACATTAAATGAAATGCAATCTTCATTCTTCAAAGACGAAAAGTAGTGTCTAGAAATGCATGTAGTAATTTGCTCATCAGATAAGTGAACTAAGAAATTATTTGAGAATACTTACATACAGTGACTCCAGTTTGCTTTGCCCCTTTTCACTTCTTTTGCTATTCAAGCCTCAGCTGAAACAAACCATCTTTGACAGTTTGCATTTCCTCAGAGCTGCTCTGTCTGTCTGCAATTCCCGAGATGAACACTCTTCCAATAATTTATATGCCTATCAGAGTTCTCCTGCTCCCCGAGCAGAGGCAGCACAGCTGCTGTGTCATCTCCAATTTACTGAGCTTCTGCAGCAAAGAAACAGTAGAGAGGAAACTGACAACTGATAGTGTCCAACTACTCAAGGAAAAGCAACCTGAGACCAGAAAGTAACACATTAGATGGTAAGGGTACACTGAAGTGTGTCATCTGTCCTCCGGTGGCATTTTGAACCCTCAGAAAAACTGTAAAATACTGATCGTAAGCTTGGGAGGGCACAACAACGCTGGAAAAGGATTTTAAAGCAATCATTCTCATGAATATAATGATATTCAAAAAGTAGATGTTCCTTTAAAATGAAATTATGTCTTAATAAAAGGAAAAATTCTCAGTTTCTCTTTACCAGGAGAGCAGCAAAGGCTGAACTACTCCTGACAGATGCTATGTTCCCTTCAATAAGTTAAATTACTCTGTTAATATTAGTACCATCATGTTGACAATTGTGTTGCATAAGGATTAGAAGCAGTGTAACTATTTAAACAATAAAATTTCTGTTTTGAAGGAAGAACAAGAAATAATTCTGATATTCTGATGAAGGGCCATCTTTTTAACACAGTCTCTTAGATTTATTCTAGTGTATGAGATACCTTCATTACAGTAATTTCTGTGGTGAAACAAGTGAACAGATGAATTGTAACATGAATCTTCAAGGCAAGCTCTCCATCAAAAAGAGGTCTCCTCCTCAAAATTCATTTATATGAATAAATAATCATTCCCACAAGCCTGCTTATTTATACAGTAGTAAATCTCATTTTATGTAAAGGAGTTCATAGAAATTTTATCAGATATTGCTAATGTTAAGAAAGCATTCAATTGGGATGGAGAGTTCAGATCAGAATTTAAATCTCCATTAGAACATAATTAATGGACTAATATCTCTTAATAACCACAAAAACTGCTAGAAGAGGCAGTCCTGTTACTACTTTTTTAGAGTTCAGTAGAACTCGTTTTTATAGACAGGACTAAACATTTTTAACACTTACTTTACAGCCTCCTCTGGGATGGTATATACTGCTGCCAACTCAGCACCACTTCCTGACACTTTAGAGAAAAAAAGAAAGAAATGTTAAACACAGTGGCAGAAGAAAAGTTTAAGTAACTTGATTAATTTTTCTGCATTGGAATCTGACTGAGATAACACAACTTTTATAAGAGGGTATTACCTTTTTGAATTGAAATCAATGAGTTGGGATTTCTGCCCCCCACTCTCCTTGTAGAATACACAGTATCAGAATCTTGACATTTGGATCATTTGTATTATTGGGGAGAAATAATAACTTAAAGACAGAAAACACTTAAGGATATAAATCCAACAATGTCAGTAAATTCTCAAGAAAATATTCCTATCTAATAGTCCTCAAACACGGTGCTCAAATGCCAGAAGTCCTTTAAGACATAAAGTGAAGATATTAAGCAGCTAGAATCACTTAATATCATGACCTCATTCACATGGCAGTGGTGGAGAGCAAGAAGACAAAATAATTACAGTCACAAGGGTTTAAGTGTGACCTTCTATGGACAAGTCTCGCCAGTGAGAGGATGTTTTCATCCCCTGGATACATAATAAGCTAAAGGAGAAGGGAGGAGAAAGGAACCTGGTGGAAATTTCATTGTATCCCTTGTTTGAATGAAAGATCTTCCTTCTAGTGCACTCTAAAGAGAACCTATTTTGCTGTAAATCTTTGTTTCTTTTGCTTCATGCAAAGAACTGATAGAAGACAAACCATTTCACAACTTAGGTAAAGAAAAGCCTCCCACAGTCAAGATATTTACAACTATTAATAGAGCAGATCTTGGCACGCTGGAGATGCAGCATGTATAGCTGGAAGAAGCAATGGAACATGGTGTGTGTTCTATTTCAGGGGGAAGGCAAAAAGCAAAGAGGAGACTGAAGTACTTGCCACTTGAAGACCCTTTTAGAATGCAAAATGAAACAAGGTGTTAAGGCACACTCCAAATTGTGCTCAAGGCCCAGGGAAAAGCTCTTGGTCAGTGGACCTCACAGGAATTACAGTAGAATATGCAATAAATGAAGCCTTGAGAGCCCCAGCTGAAGCCTTTTCCAAATTTTTTGTCAAAAATTTCCCCAAACTATTCCCATCACCAAGGGCAAGCCATACTGATGTCGTCATATGAGGGAAGGGTCAATAAATCTTTTCACATTTAGAATAAAATTCTTTATTTAGAAGTTCACAAGGTTCTTGAGACCTTCAGCCAAAGAAGTTGAAAAATTATATTCTGATTCATTTTAGCAATAGCCCACAGCTAAAACTTGCATAAATGTCAGGTCTGTCTTTCAGAAGTGATTCAGGCAGATTAGGCTTATAAATCACTTAGATGCATCTAAAATTTGTGCTTGAGACGAAGCCAATTTAAGGAAAGAATATATAACTAAGCTTTTCTTATCAAGCACTAAGTAATGTAACTAGGCTAGAAAATAACAGAGATGTGAATATTGCTTGTTGAAAAATTAGAAAGGATGGCTATGGCAGGATTTCCTATGACTTTATGCAATCATCAGAAGCAAAGGAATGAGGCTATTTTTAATGCAGCTGCTGTTTATAATCTTCCCCTTCAGATCTCCACTTCTAAATCCCAGCCCATACTGCAGCAGAGACCCTCTGCTGACACAAGAAAATTCTTGAGTCAGTATTTTCCTTCCCAATCTTTCAGCTGACCTAAGCAGCTCCTAACACTTGCCAGGCTGACTCAGCACTACACTTAAAATTTTTTTCATTTCTTCCTGAAATGCAAATAATACACAGTCTTTCACTCCTTTCAAGATCAAGCCTCAGCAGACAACTTTCAGCTCCCTGGTTCTCTGAAGCACCAGTTATTCAGCTTTACTAAGGCTCAGACAAGAATGAGTCAGACATTGACATCCAAAGAAAGCAATGTCCTGCTGCATCTATCACTATGCAGGAAAACTCGGAGAGAAATTCCAGGCTCCCATGCCTTTGTCGTCCGACTGTATTCCTAAACAAAGTTGAGTTTTCCCTTTCCTAGCTCCTCCTGGAAGTCTATCAGCTGCAGCAGGCAATCCAGAACTGCTTTGCTGGGTACCAGAGCAGACTCATTTACTGTTTTCATTAACCCTGGAGGCACAGTTTCTCAGGGCTCATTCATAACCTCATATTCTCAAAACACAGTTATCAGAATTAGGGAGACACTAAACCTACTGAGATAAGACCAAAATGGACATTCTCAATTTTCTGAGTTGTTGTACATGCCCAAATGTAGGGTTTGCCAGAGTTTTGGCAGGTGTCCAATATTCTGGACCAGATCAACACCCACAGAGATTCTTCCACAGATTCAAAGTGGAATTACTGAAATGTGTATGAAGCAAATTTATATTATCAATTTCAACAGTCCCACACAAGCCTAGTTTGTGCAAAGGTGAATGTTACCCACCGAATACCTGCAGCATCACCTTATTCAGGAGTGTATTACCAACATTATGAAATCCCAAATCAATCCAACTGGGATATTTTCCCTGTCAATAAGAGCAATAACATTTTTTGTTTAGAATATCTAGTCTTTCCACTTCATGAGCAGCATGATTCTACTTCAGAGATGGAGGAATCAAGTCACAGGAAAGGTACTGGCTACATAAAAGTACCCAGTAGCTCAGTGGCTTAAGGCTAGATTAGCACCTGAATATTTGAATTTACCACCTAGATCCTCACTAACCAGCCTCTCTAGAGAGCTGACAGCTTCCCACTGCCCCATGCCAGTTACAACTTCATCTCCAGTGGAGAAGCTCAACCTCAGCAGCCAACAGCGGTGTGTACCTTCTGCAGGCACTGACTGCTGGAGCCCCTGAGCAGGGCTGGCTGTTTTGAGCTGGTATTCACAGCTCCAACTGAGCAGACTCTGGCGAACACATCTGACAACACTGCCTCAGAACAAGGCTGACACAGACACACAACATAAACAGGAAGAAATGGAGAGAGAGACTGGATGTTATTGATATAGGATTGTATTTTTACTAGGCTAATAAAAACAGTGTCTGCTCATTCCTGTAGGTGTGTGGAAATCTCATTTCACAATGTCACATTCCTGAAGGGCACAGTTGGCATTATACAGATAATGCACTTTGAATACAACATGTATTACCTTGTCATTTTGTAAATTAGACTGCAGCAGACTTACGACAGGGAAAAGGTAATCCCATGAAATCCCTTCACTTCGGATGCTGATTTAGCCACCATCATTCCTGTCAAGCCAGACTAATTGCTTTTTTTTTGTGGGCTCCTAGGGAATAACATACTTACAAATTTGGAAAAAATAACAACATTGACTGTGCTGACTTTTGATCAATCACCACCTAGCTGGGAATGTCAGACCTATTAAGTGTCCCTCCTTTGCCAAAAATTAATGAACCAAAAATAAGTACCAGAGTTTGGAACCAGCTCTGTGTCAGCTGTATTCAATGCCACAGTCACACTGGAGGGTGAGGAAAGGGAAAAAATGAGTGAAAGAAGAAAGCAAAGGTTAGCAATAATTGGAGCACGTTTTCTTTTTCTTCACTATTAAGCATGAGCAAATACTAGAACTCATAGTGGCCAAAGTGAAGACAGGCCATTTTAGATTTTATTGATCAAAGATTCAAAGAGATTAAAATTTAGGAATGAACAATAAGTAGCTCTTCTTGTCCACCATTTCACATACACATGGAGTTGAACAGAAAAAGTCAGCCAAATGAACCAGCTTTTAATAAAACCAAATTCCTACCCCGAACTGCTGAAACACTACAAATTAAGTTGTAGTTGTCCTTCAAGTTTTTAATTTTTTAGATCCTCGTAAATTTTCATGAGACTATCCCAAAGTCTTTGATAAACTACTTTCTGCTGAAAAAATATTAAACAGACTTTTTGCATTAAGTTTAAAAGAAATATTCCAATGTCTAAAAATACCACCAAGAAACTTTAAAGTAATCCAAAGAGGTATGATTTTTTAATTGTCCAGATCTTAGCAAATTTTATCAGTAACATATATGTTGGTTTTGTTTTGGGTTTGTTTTTTTTTTAATTCAGTACTATTGCAGCCTCTTTTCCTTTTATTTCCCAAGATCTTTTGGCAACAATAAACTTATTTGATTTCCTTTTACAAAATGGTCAGATTGTCTCAAGACAATTAAAAGGAACCATGCTGTTTGAAGTAACACTGTCATTATCCTGCTAATAAGCCCTTGTAATCCTGAGGTTATGGTAGGAGCAAAAGAACTTTAGTACAAACAATGACAGTCGGTCCCACAACGTTTGAATGTGCCATGTCAGAAGAAAATTGCAAGAGGAAATTGCATCCATTAAGATTATATTCTTGAACCATTTGATGGTTAATACTTTCAAAATAAATAAAAGGTCAAAAGCACTGCAGGTCTGCATTTCTCAGGTAAAAGTTTCAGATCGTGAGCCATTCAGCCAGAATGGTTTAGGGTTCAATCAAAGGCTCAAAACATAAATTTGCAAGAGCCAAGAAAATAATTAGGATTTATCTAAGGTTTTTTTTATGAAGAAATTAAATCTGAAAAATTTCAGAATGACAATTTTGCACCCACTTTCCACATGCAGTGTCTTGCCTTTTTCTATTTGAAATTACCATTAGATTTCCACATGTCTTTATGAATCTAAAAACGTAACAAATTTCAAAATATATTCTAGTGTGTTTTCTTTCAATATTGAAATTAGGAGGTGGTTTGGCTAACCACTGTCCCATGCCATGACTAGTTCTTTCACAAACAGTGTGAAATAATATTTCTATTATTATATTCCTATAATGTTATTATAATATTCCTATTTTTTTATTATTATGTTGTGAACAAGTATGTATAGGCAAAGCTACATTAATTCCAAGCCTCTGAGTGGTCACATCCCAGCTGCAGTGAGAGCCAAGGCTCTCGGATCCAAGGCCACGGGTGCCAAAGAGCCACCACACCCCAGGCCACAGGACCAGAGCATTAAACTTGAAATACCACCTCAACTATAAAACCTTTGCCTCTTCTCCATGTTACATTATACAGTTGTTTCAGAGAGGTATCGAAATAAATATTTACATAATCAAAATAGCCCCATACACAAACATGCTCCTGTGTGGGGCTGCACAGAGGGTTTTCTGACCACATACACTTTGGTCTCATTATCTTGGCCACTACACCACTAGCATTATCTGGAACTGAATTTTTAAATGTGGCCATCACGTGGCTGAAGTTCAAAACTGCATTTTAAAATTTAAGCGGAGATTTTTATGGAGGCTGGAGGAGTTTCTGTGCAGAATCAGCAGTCCCAGCTCACCCAGGAGCCCACACAGCTTCCACCAACATCCACAGCCCCCAGCCCAGCCCTGCCCTGGATCCCATCCCACAGCTGCCCTCCAGCCCTGGGGAGGAGCTGTGGGGAAGGAGTGCAGTAAAGAAGAAAGATGTCTGAAATCTGGCTCTATCACCGTTAACCCCTCAAAAGACTCACTGCTGTCCCAAACAAATCCAATTGACTGCTGAGGCCCTGCTAATTAATGTCCAGGAGAGCACGCTGCATTCCACGGGCTTACAGCCCCATCCCTGGTTTCTGAGCTTCCTCACCTTCCGAATGACATTTTATTTTTGACAATACATCCCCTTTCTACATCCTCCCTGCCTTGGCTTTACCCCGTCACCTAGAGGAGACGCTAAGTTGTACAAATATTTCAGAAACTTACTCATAATGTGGCCTGCCAGAAGCATTTCTCTCCCTGCACTCCAGCACATGGCTCAGGTGACAATAGTTTTGTCACCTTGTGTGAAGCAGTTTTCCCTCAGAAGACAGGATTTTTCCCTCAGTGACAGCACAGGATTTTTCCCTCAGGTGGCAACAATTTTCCCTCAGGTGACAGAAGAGGAGCCTTCCCTCAGGTGACAGCTTTCCTTCAGGTGACAGCATTTTTTCCCTCAGGTGACAATAGTTTTCCCTCAAGTGACAGGACAGGAGTCTTCCCTCAGGTGACAGCAGATTTCCCTCACCTGACACAAGTTTTCCCTCAGGTGACCACACAGGAGTCTTCCCTCAGGTGACAGAAGTTTTCCCTCAGGGGCCGGTGTCATGGCCACAGGGCTGGCAGCGCCTCAGGGCTGCGCTGAGGCGAGTTGGGACCACAAACTCCATTCTTTGTGCAGGTAGGTTTGATTATAAACCTGCTTTGTGCCCTTCAGCTGTTGAGCCCAAGAGGAGGACTATCTCCTTGCCATGTCACTGATCTGAAGGCCCTTGCTTAGAAAATTCTTCTGGGTTTTCATAGTCCAGTCACAGGGCCAAGGTTTCTTCTGGGACCAGGGAGACATTTTACTGCCATGTTGTCTATTTTGGTGTCATTTTCCCCCTCTGTTCAGAGCAAAATGTGGTCACAGAAGGAAGAATCCCTCAGGAAGGGATAGAGGAGGGGGATTATTTATGTGATATTCTGTGTATATTAGCAGGTTAAGGGAAAGAACCCTTTTCTGCTTGGCAGTTATTTTCTTTTGGTTTTTACATTTTGTGCTTTTATTGAGAGATGAGTAAACTCCACCCTTTTTCCTGAGTTTTCTGTAGTTTGGAAGGGGTTAAGGGAGGCACTGCATGTACAGTATATCCACATGTTGGGCATCGGCTTTTTCCAGGTGGCAAATAAAAAGTGATTTAGCATAAACAGTTATAAGGGGGGAGGATGGGGCTGCAATGTGAGACATGTAGTCATTATCAAAGATTTCTTTTGCTAACTGTTACTTTGCAGATTGAGCTGCCAACATTACATGGAAAATGTTGGAGAGGAAGGAAATTATCCCATTCAGTTTCTGCCATTGCTTTCATCTTGATTCCCTGGGGCTTTATGGGGGCAAATTGTAGTCAAGGCAAGAAGAGGAGGGTGCTCCTGACTTCAGGTAGTGAAACTGAGGTAGATATTTTTAGTTAATTTACTAAATACTGTGATCAGTGGTAGTTTATAGCTCAGGTATCAGCCTCTGGATGCCTGCCCAGTGTTATTTTGCTTTCACTCTTACTTATAAACACATCTACATTCAGATAAAAGCTTCTTTGTAAATTTTATTTATTTGGAGGTTTCTACATGTGATGGAAAAGCTTTAAACGGTAGATGCAGAACAGGCTTTGGATCTAGACAAATTTTGCACTCACCAAAACAAATTTGAGCCAAATTTAGAAGTGCCATATGACATGCTCTTGGGGAGTGAGAGGCTGGCTGTAGGCCCAGATCTGACAAAGATCTTTTGCACATTTTTATCTTTATACTCTGTGAATAGTCCCACTTGATCATTCTGTCAACCTGAAGTACTAAAACATCATCAGTTGGCCTTTAAGTTTTAAAAAAATGATTTTTAAACCAAAGAACTTTTTTAAAAGGTATTTTTTACTTTGCTTTCTGTTTACGGAGCCTTAGGGAAACATCTGTGTCATGTTTTCCAGTCTTTTTCTTTGCAAGGACAGAAAATCGTTTTGGGTTTTTTTTTTTTTCCCTAAAATGAATCTGGAGGTTTTCATGCAGATTTACGACTTTCAGACATGAGATTTTAGGCAGATGTCATATGTTGTAGGATTCTTGGTAGGAACTGAGAGAGTTGGCAGCAGAAACGACTCAGCACTTGTTTAAAGTTTGCAGAATGCCTTGGATCATAATTTCTTTGGGGCAAAAGTGTTAATTGTATTGTGGCTTAGTTATGCACGTGCAGTTGTGTATAAGTGTGTGTAGCTCACTCTTCTGATGCTGTGTGTGTCTGCTTCGGTCTTTTCATTGCACCATTTTCAGTCCCTCATGCCCGTGGTCCAAGGAAAGTACTAGTGAATTAAAGATAATTACAGGCCAATGACTAGTGCTTTTATTCTGTGGAAATCATGGGGGAAGTGGGTAAGAAGGTGGCAAAGAGTCTGATTGAACTTCAGAGCAGGTGTCTTTTGGAGAAAGTCAGCAAACCCACAGCAGAAAGGAAAAAAAGACTCTTAAAATTACTATGGAAATGCTCCAGATAACAACCAGAAAATTAAATTTTGTGTAAATGGGAACAAAAAAAAATAGCATGTAGCTGGAAACAACAGAGAAGCAAGCATTCAAAGGGTACTATTGATGTGTTTTAGTTAGAAATTAAAGTAGCTTAGGGGCTGACCCAAAGTGTAGGCAGTGAAATCAAACCAAACCCAAGAATGTCTGTTCTACACACAGCACTCAGCAGCCCAAGCTGCCATCAGCTAATACTGCTACAAGGTTCTACAAAGATACAATTACACAGCCTCTGTCCCTTGATTTAGTGTAACAGAGAGAGGATGAGTTCTACACATGGAGAAATAAAGCATAGAAAAGGTGGTTATTCCTCTGTGAAACAAAAAATATTTAGGAGAGGAGCTGAATACAGATCTCATGTCTGAAGGGAATATTACACCTTCAAGAGCATTCTCTCTTGACACTCTGTGACAATATACACTGTTACTTTTATCATATAATGGAATATTTTTATTGCTGTTTAACTGAAGGGGTCAGTTAAATACATATTTACCATATAGTTTTTTCACAATTTGTCTCTGCCACTTTTTTCTATGTCTACATGTCCACTGTGATTATTGTAGCTGCCCATGGAAGGATAAAACATGAATTATTACTGGGAGAAGCAATGCCGTAGCTGTCCAGGTTGATGCACATTTATACATGGACAGCAAATGTTCTATGCAGTTAGAGTGACATAAATTACAATTCCTGGCTGGGCTATTAAAATCTATTTTCACAGCAAGCAAGTGGACAAAGGGAAATGAAAGCAGCTTTGCTGGACCTGCAGGACACAGATAAATGTTGAAGCAGAACTCAGCCAAAAATCCCAATGTCTGTGGTCAGGCCTAGCAGAAAAAGTTAATAAACTGTCAAAAACATACTGCAGTAGTGTCTATGTCTTTTCAGACTGCAGAAAAGGTGTTTTCCCTTGCAAGATACTCTCTTTAGACAACCTTTCTCTAAGCTTAATTATGTACAGATTGTAATTACTGATTTCCCCAGACTAATCCTTCTCTAAACACATCCTTCTTTTGGGGGAGACTGTGGGTAAAAGTGTTGCAGCATCTTTGGGTGCTTTGTGTTGGTACAGCCCTGGCATTGCAAGGACTGGAAAGGCCTTGGCACAAAAATAATCTGCATAATTTTTCTTCCAAAGATCCTGATTAGTTAAAACTTGCACAGGAAAACGTAACCTCCCCAGAATTCCTTGGGAAGTTTTCTCATGTCTAAACTACTCTGGAAAAAATTTATAGAAAGAAAAATAGCTCTGGACTGCAAGGCTTGTTTCAAAGCTCATCAAACACAAGGACTCCCTTCAAATTTAAGACTACATCAGATTACTGAAGTCATCATAAATGGCCTAAGAATTGCTTGGGAAAGGCACTTGCTGTGTTAGGCATGAGACTCAACATTCTAAAAATTTTATCTAAAAGTAGATTTTTGGCTTCATCAGATCACTTGTGAGAGACCCATACCAGGTTCTTTAAAACCACTGAAGAGAAAGCCTAAACCATGTCTTGAAATGCAAATCATGGTCTCTTTCAGTATAGGCTGCTCTATGTAGAAACAAATGGTTTCTGGAACAGCATATTTAGTTTAATTGCTACTTCACTCAACAAAACCCAGATAAAGCCCATAATAAGTGAATCAACACTCCATAAGCTTTTTAATTGTTGCAATATATAGGGATTCCCATTTGTCTTGCTGGCAAATTTATAAGAAGCCTTCTACTACATATCGGTTGGGACTTAATTTCAGCATTTTATGGCCAATCCTGACAAATGCCCCATATTGTAGTCCCTTTATCAAAACAATTGGAATATGATCCTATTGTAATTTTATATAATATTATTCTCGAGGAATAGTTTTCTAATGGTACTGTGATGGTGGCAATATGTTCTGTTCTTCATCATTCCAGCACCTGCATATTTCTTACAGGTATACACATGCACACTTTTAATTGGAGCCTAGCTACCTGCCAGATTAATTTACTAAGGAACATGATAAGGGGGACACATATTACTCCAATAATATGATCTTGTCAAATATTGTAACTGACCCTTCGAAGTTTTTTTCTGTCCTGTAAAGAACTGTGATTTTCATCAAGATCTATCTTAAATATAAATCACCAAAACCAATAATTTCTTAGGCTGCAGTATCTAGAAGCACCAAGAGCACAGTGAACATTTTGTGAAGTAAAACTTCTTAAGAAGTTTGACTTTTTTAAATTACCTTACTTAGATATTAAAAATTATGGAATTTACTATCAAGAAGAGGATTCATATATATTTTTGACTTTGAAGAAAGCACCGAATTCAGAATATGCTATGCTTGCAGTTAGTACACTAACATTTTTCTCATCCAAAATTGAGGCTGAGCAGGAAAATCATCAAAAAATAAACACTTTTTAAAGAAAATGAAGGCTATTTTTATTTAATATTAATTTAATATTTTTAATTTAAACTTCATCTCCTTATAAATCACTTTATATAGTTACCTGAGAAGTCCAAACAGCATTTTTTTCAGATGTTACTTTCATATATTTGATGGCTTCTCTGTGTAAAAATATTAGTAAATAATTTAAGGTTTATTTTTAATGTGAAAAATCAGAGGAACCTTGTATGACTCGACAGACAATTTCAGCAGTATTACCATGCTGCCCTCTGGAGTACACTGTCAAAGCACTGCACGGTAAAAGTTTTGTAGGCATCTGCTGTTGTTCTTTGCATCCAAGAAAATTATCACTGGAAAAAAGGAAGCCTAGGCTAAACTCTTTGAAAAGCAGGATGAATATGTAGTGTTTCACTTCACTTAGTCCAGAATTTTTTGGGCATGTTTTCACTAGATATGTGTTACTATGTAGGATTTCATCGCTGGCTGGACCCAAAAGACTTTGATGAAAATAGAAGTGATTATTGTAGGATAACCTCAGTGCTTGTATTCAAGTTCTTCAGTGAAGATTTTAATTTTTTGCTTTAGAATCACCAGATCGAGGTTTCTGACTGACTTTTGTCATCTGGAGGTGCAAGACCAGTGTCAGACTGTCCCATTGAATCCAACTTTTGGGGCTCTTATGTAAAATAAGTCTCAGAAATCCTGGGACTCTACTAGGAGAAAGTAGTAGGTATCAAAGACAACAATAAAACACATTTTCCCTCACAAACTCAAAAAACCCCGAGACATTTGGAAGACATATGCATCTGTTGTTTCCTAAATTAATTCATTTTTCTCCAAGAAGTGTCTCATGGAAAAACTAAAAATTCCCTTTTATTCCTCCCTCCTCTCCCTTCCTTCCCCAAAGTGCCTTAAAACCATACAAGAATGAAAACAAAGGTCAGGCGTTTATGTTATCTCTAAGTTCTGGGGGGGGAAAAAAAAACCAACCAAACCGAAACATAAAAAAATGTGGAGTTTAGGCCCAGTTTGAATTACTTTATTATCTTTCTAGGAGTCTCTTCCTTAATATAGATATTTAGTATAAAGATTCCCAGTTGCAGATTGTCGATAGCTGGAATTGGGGTTCAAAGACAGCACAGGTCCAAAACCAGAAAGTACAATAAATCCCTCCTTTATCCTGCTTCTCCAATACAGAGAGACATTAAAGTGTATATAATTCATGTTTATTTCTGGGTCCTTTCTCTGCTTCCACAATTGGGAAAAATGCACAAGTTAAAAGGAAAGGTTGTTATCTTCAAAAGTGGTTTTAGGGACTGACCAACGCTTGAGAGCAGCTAATTAAACTGTTAGAAGTCATTAAATATTTTAAGTACTTTTCCATTGGGAGTCAACAGGACTTAGATACCTCATTTCTTTAAGCCCCTTTTTAATGTAAAAAGGTGCCTGTCTTTAGGTGCCTAAAGACTTTTTGAGAATCTACTTTTCTTAAGTCTAGAGTTTCAGGTCAGGCAGAAAGAAAATGTAAGCTAAGTGACAGGAATTGCAGGTCACCTACAGACTGACAAGCCACAAAAAATTAAGATCCTGAAAGGAGTCTGCAACATTCACTATGGTGAGAACATTAAACTGGATTTCAGTATAAGCAAGGAAAATACAGTCTATGGGAAAAGCTACCTGTGAAAATTCAGGGATTCTCCAGGGAAACCAGAGAAGTCCCCAAGATGATGACACTGATGGAGACATCAAGCATTAAGCTGGTAGGGCATGAAGAAAGAGGAACTTGCTGTCTCTAATTATCATGGAAAACCCGGGTAAAGGGGCATTCCCAGACACTGAAGAATTCAGATTTGAATTGTCACTGGAGGTGTGGGGGCAGAGAATTATGACTAGATACACAGTTGTTTTTCTCAAAGGATATCATAACCTCTTACAAACATTAATTAAATGGTTTATTACTTCACAGTCTCATTGCATACGCAGCAGTGTTACTACAGGTGGCTCAAATGTGGAATCAGAAGTGTCCTGAATGCTGTAGCTGTTCAGATTTGCATTGGATCTTCACTGTTTGAATTTTACTTGGATAGCAGCTCAGTTGGTGAGTGATGATCACATTTTTGATGACTGGATGTTGATGGAAAAGGAAAGGAAGTAAGCCCAGGTGTCCTGCTGTTTAAATCCTAAGTAGACAGTACTGCCTCCCTTATTCTGGAGTTTGACCTAGTTAAAACCCTGACGTTTTAGAAGGCTTAAGATTCTAACTCCTTCTGGCAATTTTAGAAATACCACCTTCCATTAATAATCTCCAATGAGAGAAGATTTAATATTACTAAATAATTGTTTGGGGAATTTGTTCCCCATACAAGTGAGGACTTCTTTGTGTACCTATGACCGGCATGGTGAAAAAACCCCAAATGACTAGTATGTCAACCTTTTGGGTTTTTTTGAGGAAAAGATCACATCAGCAAATAAATCCACATTATCCTGGTAAATATTTTTAAAGAGGATCCAAAAACAGATCAGAGCACAAAAGTAGCTTTACTAACAGCTTCTGCTGAGATTAAATACATATAAATATATGAATATATGTCCCAAGACAAAATACACAACTTCATATAATCTGCTAAAGAGAAAAGTAAATATTTTGCAACCACAAATGAAGTCAAAGCATAACATTGTGGTGAGACTTAAGAGGAGCTAATAGACCAAAATGTCTCATTATTTCACAAATTATAGCAGCATGAAAAAACACTTCTTTAGTTTCAGGATACTTAGCTCGGTTTCATGAAATAAAAATATGTGATTAAAACAAAGCAGTGTTTCAAACCCAGCTCCGGACGCTGGCTGAGCTCGGTGTGATCGGTGCAGTGTGAGTGACACCGAGCCCACACTGCAGGTATGAGAAATGGACTTCTGTCACAGAAATGGGCTGGCACGTGGACAGAGCTTTGTGCACAACATTTTCTTATGCCCACACCGAGGGCTTTCTCAGGCAAGGTGATACAGTGCATGCTTTAGGTTCCTTTTGCTAATGCTATGGATTAAAGCATTAAAGGGTAAAACTGCAGCTGGTGGCCTTGACCTGGTGGATGCCAGGAGCTGAGTTCTGCCCTCAGTTACACCCTGTAGCTCCCCTGGTCCGTGGCGGTGCCAAGTGTAACTGAGGGAAGAATTCAGCTGTTCAAGTATGTCCATGGTTACCAAGCCAACTGGCAGCAATTGCCAGGGAATAATAGGAGTGTTGAGGGCAAGAACTGAGGAGCCTTCGTGGGGCGGTCTGGAGATCTGCACAGTGCTTGTCTACAGACTGTCTGGCCTCCTGAAGTCAAAGGTATTAGTTTTTCCTACTTGCTCTAATGTACTGCAGACAAAAAGGGCCTTTCACTGGTGAATGCTGATAAATTAAATGCTCACCAGCTGGGGCTCCTGCACCTCTCCGTGCATTGTAGCAGCAGCCTTTTGTTTGTGCCAGACCTAATCTTGAAGTTTCATGGGGCAGAGAGCAGATTTGAAAACACTTCAGATTCCAACACAGTAAATCATTATTGTTATTAACAAAGTAGAGCTGAGTAGCTTCCAGGCTACTTATGACACAGAAAAACCCATCTCTTTGCAGCACAGTTAGTAGTCAGTTTTTTAGTGCTTCATATTACTGAAATTGGGAGTAGGCTTTCTGGCTTATACACTGATTCCATCTGAGGGAACAAAAGATTGCTTTTCATTTCCCAGATGAGGACTCAAGATCTGGAATATCTGTCTGCACTCATATTGGAAGAAAGGATCTTAAACTCTGGTATCCTTAGCTGTAGTGCCTTTGGGTATCAGGGATACACCCCTGACCAGCTCGTACTCCATGAGTTATGTGTGGCCTTGGTGAAGTCCTACAGCAGTACACTTTCAGTGTGGAAAAACTTCTTGACACTGAATTGCCTTGACTTCAGGTATTAAAATGGAAAACAAAACATATTAATCTTTCTATGGGACAAGTAGATCCTTTGAACTCCTGCTCATATAGCTGTATACTATTTGAAAAGTGTAAACTTCACCAGAACAGATTAAAATCCCCTGGCAGCCATTTCTATTCAGTTTTGCAATAAAGATTTAATGAAAATTCAGTTGGACTGTTTTGATTGAAAGTCATTTTGGTTTGAAAAGATCTTTAGACAGGAAAATTATTTAAAATAATTGGATGGAATCTCTAACCTGGAAAGGGTTAGAATTAATTAATCAGACTTTCAGTTGAAATAAGTCTTTCTTGGTCTATTTAAAATAGTAGAAGTGTTTTGATTTGCACCAGTTCACTCTTTCCCATCCCTTGCTTTACAAACACATTTGAAATGTCATTTGAAAAAGTCTTAAATACAGTAAAATTAACAGGCAAATATAGGAATAAATACACAGTGAGGCACTGTTTTGCGAGTTCTATAATTAAGAAATCCACAATCAGTGTAATAATTTCTTTAATGCTAAGCATCTAGATCCTTCCATTTCCTCTGGGGCAAATTCAAATTAACTGTTCCCTGCAAGAAGAGATTTCTTCCACCTCCAACAGTTTATTGCAATGTCTGCAGTTTCTGACAATTACTGCAGTTACACAGAAAGAATTTGCACTTGTATGGTATTGTGCAATCCAAAAGACATCAAAGGGACACTTCACATGCAATATACAAAGACCAAACTCATACTTCCAGTAATTTCTGGAAGAAACTGTACAAGCATTTTTCTACAAGGAACTATAGACTTCAATATTTAGAATTTGAAGCAAGAAATTATTAAGCAATTCAAATCTGGAGGGGATGGGAAGTAGAAAGAATTAACCACTTAAGCAAGGATTTGCCCATTTGATTCATAAATAAATTTTGCTTATCTAAAGCACACACTTTCCAACGATCCAGAACTACAAATGGTTCCAAGGGAAAGACTGAGACATGTAATGTCTCAAACTTGGCTCAGTATTTTCTGGGCGGCTGTTGGACAGCATGGTGAAAGACAACACCCAGAGGTGGGAGGGCAGAGACACAAAGTACTCAGCTGTAAAATGAGCCCTTCTAATTATGCTAAAAGATCCTATGTCTTCAAACGGATGAATGTCATTTATTGAATCACTCCTCCTTGAAGAAACTGCTTTCTAATTGTATTTCCTCTGGAGGAAGATTCATCTCCGATTGCTTATTTCTATTTTCTTTGAAAAAGAAAATTATCTTTCAAGAAAAAAGAAGATGGGTGAAAAGAAAATTATCTTTCAAGAAAAAAGAAGATGGGTGAAAAGAAAATTATCTTTCAAGAAAAAAGAAGATGAGTGAAAATTGTAACTGCCTTTACAATTCCTATTTTTTTTTCAAGAAGAGGGGATTGAAGGAAAATACTTTATTTAAAAGAAAGGAAACAGTCCATTCCTTCCTCATTGTCCTGTTAAAAATGGAGAAGGGCAGTCAAAATGAGAATTGCCCTTTTTTAGAGCTGTGTTAAAGCATGATACTCTCCACATTACTGCATGAGGAGAACCAGTCTCAGATGGCTGACATTGTCAGAATTACATGGGAGTCAGAGCAGATAGTGATGACTTACAACAGCCTTAGGATTGTCCTGAAGGCCATAATGTTGGGGATTTAGTCTGTTTGGTTTTATTGTTTTGTTTTGTGGGGATTTAGCTGTTTCAATACTCATCAGGATTATAGAGTCTCAGTGCTGTACAGTCCAGTTTCATGACTCACAGCATCTGTTACTGCATAGTGGCCAAGGGTCCATAGCAATTATTAAAATTGACCAGGGATGGAGAGAGGGAGAATTTCCTTTTTGTCTGGTGCTGAATGGCACAGAGAAATGAAATAACACAAAGTCCAAGTCACTCACAAAGGTGGGGTGGGAGGTTGTGTAGAAGCAACACTGGTGTAAAAAAGCCAAACAAACCTCTACTTTATAACCAGCACATATTCTAAGAACAACTGAACAGCTTTTCTGTGACCAGTGAGTATGTCATCATTTCATCTTCCCTTCGTAGACTTGGCTGAGAAACAACTTGAAAGCGAATACTCCCACACTTCCACTGTAACAGAAGCTGCATCCATATGATCTGTGCACCGAAAACACTTTGCCCATAGCTCTTATGCCTCCTGACAACCCTTAGAAGCCTCTGTATTCATAAGATGGGCAGGGGACAATGTGAGGCTGGAGATATAAAGCATTTTGTGGGATATGGTGCACCAGTTCACCTCCAGCAGTCTCTCTGGGGAGGAGAATCTCAGAGGTCCAGAGAAGAGTCAGCATGATCTGAAGAACAGTTTGGAAGATAGGCAAGAACATAATCTATCAATATAGCCCCCTAAGCATGTGTCCTGAAATTTCAATGGTATGTGATTTTATCTTTTTTTTAAACTGAATTTTAAACCATATAATCATCACCCTAAAGTGGCTTAGGATTTCATAAACAGACATTATTAGATATGGTTTTAAAGGCTGATTTAAAAGAGCCTTTTCCATCAATGAAAGCATGAACATGGGATATTTTAATGGAAAAAAAAAAAGTGTTATTTTCCTTAGAATCACTGATGAGAAATTTAGAAGAATAAACACTCCAGAGAATGGAAACTCAGATTATAATCATGCTAATATAATAGAACTGCTGAAGTATAGCAGATAGAGTGGTGCACTAACCCTGGTACAGCACAGCCATGGCAATGAGCCCATTCTGCAAGTACAATAAAGCAGAAGCAGCAATCAGCTTCTCATGCAGTGTCCTTCCTGGCAGATACAGCTCAGGAAATATTTTAAATATGCAGACTGCTCACAAGTGTTCTCATCTGCCTGGAGAGACATTCATTGCACCATACATAACATATACATACATTCTGGGATGTGGAGGATTCACTTGAAAGCACGCCATTTATTCCAGTATTTAGGTGATTAGGAGGGAAAAGACAGAACATTTTTGACACATGTTAGTAATTTTCTGATTGTTGGATTTACTGACAGTGATGGCGAGTTTACTGAGTTGCTGCTGGAATTTTTCTACAAAGGACACCTTGATACACTTCATTCATCTGGAACATCTGAAATGAATCACAGAGAATGGATGAAATTTTCAAGAGAAAAAGAAAATAATAAAACGCCCACCATAAAAACTAATTCTCTATAAATAATCTCAATCAGGAAAATCTTTACCCCTGAGACAACCCAAGGCTGCTTTTTTAGTAGCTCTTTCCCTTGTGACAAGAGCAAACTTTCCCATGCCACTAATCATTCCTGTCTATCATTTTGACACAATCTGAAGGAAAGTCATCCTTCTGTCACAATGTGCCCCTGTTTTCCCAGGCTCAGATTGGGAAGTACTTGCATATTTGGTTGGTAAGACTTACTGAGCTTACAATCAGCAATTATGATCTTTCTGGCTCATTTTTACACTTCAGATCAGCAATTTCATTTTTGTAGTTAAGTCCTTGCTTAATTGATTTCTCAAGCTGAATCCACTTCTGGTGATGTTCTGGATCAGCTTCTACAGTTACCATTGTGTTACCAAGTTTATGTGACATCAATCACTGGAGAAGAAAGATATTGGTCTTTCCAAAGAGGACATAGGAAAAAGTCTGATGAATTAGTAGAGTAGTGCTGCTTATTCAGGAATTGAATATTTGTTTTCTATTTTCTTGATGGAATGGCCTTAACTTTGTGAATTAGTCTGACTCAATCTTTTCTAGAAACTGATTTTAACTAAGTCTGATTTGTGAAGGGAGCTGTTTCCCACATGCTTCAGCAGCCTCCCTTCTTGGATCATACCTCTCATTAAGGTCACAGAACAAAACCAGCTTCAGATCCATCATTAACAGCTCCCAGAATTGCTACTTCTGTCACTTAGTTTCTTATTATATTACTATGGTTGCAACAATAGGAAAATGTCTGACTTGAAAGCAATATTCTTGTACTATTGCCTATCAAGCCTGTTTTGACTGCAGCTTAGAAAAACCAAATAATTTCTCTTCAGTGGGAAATAACTGCATTTGCTATTGCTTTGGCCTTATGTACATTGCAAAGAAAAGAACCAGCTAATGGCCAGGTTTTTAGGTGTTCTTTTCAGTCTTTGGTAGCCTGAGGGAAGATGAATTCTTTGCCAAGCCAGGAGATTTGTATGCCTGGTTTGAGTTATTGACTGAGTGGGTCTGCAATGCACAAGGAATTCCAGTAATAAAAAGCTCATTCCCAGCCTATGTTATTGGTCATCCATCTCAGGCAGATGCTGGGAGACAGGAACTGACACTGATGTTGGAAAATGTTGTATCAGAAGAGCCTGAATGATGATTTGGATATACACAGAGATGGGAGAGGGATCAGAAGGGGGAGGGAGCAGCCAAGCTTGCAGGACTTTGCTCAGGAAGATCATTTATAGGTACATCACTACTAAATCCTATGATGCTAACACAGAGGTAAGTGATTGGTTCCTGCAATCGTTGCAGCAGTGAGGATGATTTGCAGGCTGAATGGTAAATCCAAGACAGGATTGATGCTGGGCTCTTCTTACACACAATAGTACAAAATGACAGCATTCCACTGGTTCTGTTGTTTTATAAAGGTCATAAAATGTTAGCCCAATGCAGGGCAAAAGGAAATGAAGATTTGATCTGTAATCTGCTTCTTATAACACCAGAGGGCTGTTGCAGAGCTCACCAGCACTCCTGTTTGGTATTTTTATTAAATTCAAGAAACAAATGTTACAAATTTGAGTTGGATTTTACCATTTTTAGCATTCCATTTGCTATAGGGTGAAGTTGGGATGAAGTGTACTTGGCTAGAGGTTATTGTAGGGTTCTTGCATGTTGCAAGGTAGAACTGTCTAAAAATAGAAAAAGATTTGTTTTGAACTATGACAATGGGTTGCTTTCCTCTGTGCTTTCCTAGAAATAACTCTGAAGTATTATTCCTACTCTAGTTGCAAGCTATGTAATTCAATTAACTGGAAAAAAAAAGACAAAAATAATAACTTCTTATGGTGTACTTCCACCAAACAGAGAAATGATGACAGCTACTTAAATTATATAAAACCGATTATACTAAGAGATTGTCACAAATGTCTTACGAAAATATGAGTGACTGCATTTGGCAGCAGCTGATGTGACATTTCATCCTTTGTCAATAAAAGAAAGCAATTTTACAATATCACGGTTTGGTATGATACAGAATTTATCAAACTACTTCATCTCAGTGGGACAAACCACAAAGTAACTATTCAGTTGCTTCAGTAAAAAGGAAAGCATAAATAAGAACTCATAGGTTTGATCCAAATTAAAGAGATGAGAGAAAATGTCATTTGTTTCATTTTTACTTTGAGCCATGTTTGGAAAAAAAAAAAACCAAAAAAACTTTGAATCCTTAAAAAACTTTCCGTTTCAATTTCAACTTAAAATTTTACCTTCAGGGCTTAGTCAGATGACTACTAAAGTAAAAAGAGAACACTTAAAGATTTTGGTGGATGTTGAATGAAGCTCACACTGCTTACATTCAGTTGATCCCCTTGCTATAGAATATACTTTTAAAAAGAACACTACAGCTGAGACAGTTTTCTCAATACTGTCCAAATTGAGTGAATAATTATCCTAACCTTTCCAGTTCCTGAGCAGCATCTCTATTTGGACAAAAAGTAATGGGTTTTAAATGAGAGAAATGCAGAAAAGACTTTTTCATGAGTCTTCTCCTGCAGATATTTTAACTCTACACTGTCCGTGCCAGTTATGAGCCATGCTTGAAGTTCTCTTTACGCATTTTGAAATACTGGCCCAAAATTCAAATCAAAGGTCTCATGGACTCCTCTCATGGACTCCGATAAGTTTTGTACTCAGTGCTGAACTATTTCATCATGAATATTTTTTTTTCAATTTCAACTTTCCTCCTACTACAGCAGTAACAATTACAGCCATCAATAAATACTCAGTGCTGACAGACAAAGTTATTTTAGTCACATCCTACCTAACTGTACTCAGAGTCCATGCAGTTCCAATGTGTTTTTCCTTTAGCAGCCTATTTTTGAGGTTCAGAATCATTTCCCACCAAGTGTTTTATCAGCATCCAGAAGCTGGTATCATAAAGCAAAACTTTAATTATAATTATTTTCATTATGAGTCGAGGGACTAAATATTGACCAAGAAATTGCCTTAGTCTTGAATGTTAACAAATTTCTCCCATATGATCTCAGGAAAACCTTGATGGGAAACCATCTGTAAGCCACCTGAGAGTTCTGGGGGTTTCATTTAATACAGGGAAAGACAACCCTACCCTGCCCGGGGATTATTGGCTCATTGAACAACCCCTGTCCTCTGATGTTGTCTCTGAAGACAGGAGTCTTCACTTTTTTAGCACAGTTTCTTTCATGCCTCTTGCCTGATTTTGGAGTTTTTCATTGTTGCAATCTTTACTCCATATAAACAGCAAACAGATCACAGGGCCTGACCAAAAGCCATCATGTCACTCCACAGAATCCTAAAATTCACAGAGCAGCAGATAGGAAATGTAATCTTTTAATCTAATGCTTCCAGGTGTCGTAACACAACTCTGTTTGAGTGGCACGGGGGATGCTGGGGCTGGCGCACAGCACTAGAGGGCAGTACCACATTGCACGTGCAAACCTTCCCCTCCCGGACACCACCGATCCGGCTGGGAAATACAAACCCAGGGCGAAATACACATTTCTCCTCTGAGTTTGTTTCGGTCACCAGTCTGATGCTGATCTGAGATGCCCACACACCCCATTTCTCAGGCTGCAGAAGCCCCCTCCCCAGCAAGGGCCAGCTAATTAAGCTGGTTTTGTGTCTGCCCAGAAAGCTGTAGATATTGTTAGTTTGGACACCAGCAAAATCAAAGAGCTTTATGCCCATCACATTTAGACAAATCCGCCATCACGAAATTGCAATGGATATTAGATAAATGTGAATGATGTCAAGGATAGTGTACAAAAACATGGTTTCAGTTGGTCCTACATGGAGGGTTTCCATTGGGTGTGAATTGACGTAACTGTACAAGAAGCTCTTCTTATTGTCCCAAGCAGATGTGGAACAGTCTGTGAGCTGTTAAACACTTGCCTGGTTTCCCTGCAGAAGCTCCTGCTGGTCACATGCTGCTGTCCAGACGATAGATGGAAGATGGAGCTGTGATTTCAGGAATATCCAAGCCATCTTATCAAAGAGAAACTTTTGTCTCTTGCTTTCCCCAAAATACCTCTTGATTGTGGACTGAGCAGAATTCTTTGCTGAGGCAAAGTTTTGACTAATAAAGATTTGTGTGAGTGAATTTGGGTGGTCTTGAGTGAAGTTTAACCCAAAGGAGCATTGTGGAGTTGAACATATGCTGTTTATTTCATGAGAAAGTCAAAGTGTCTTGCAGAGTTTTGTAGTGGCTGATACAGAAAACTTGAGTTGAGAGAACTTCTTGTTCTGCCTTTGGCTGAGTGAAGCACTTTCTCTCATTTCTGTCTTTAATGTATAAATAATGCAAGTGTTTATGAAAGCACATCAAGATAAACTAATGAAAGCAAGTTTTCATTGCAATTGCAATTGCAATTACTCACTCATTTCCTCCCATTTCATTTCAGCCATAATGAGGATTCTATCCCGTTCTTTGCACTTCATTACCCCACACTCCTTCAAGCAGACCCAGTATTTTATCAACAGAACCAGTAAGTCCCTACAATTTTACACTGGTTCCTTTTTTTCCTCCAACTTTTCACAGATACGGTCCTTAAAGTGTAAATCTCTTCAGAGGCAAACCTTTATGTGCTGTTGCCATGAGCTATGTGGTGACATATAATGTTATGTTTATATATATATGAGAGAGGGAGAGACACTGTTCTCCTCAAATGAAGACATTAATGCCAGAATCCATCTCTTGAGCCAACTTATTGATGGATGAGAAAAGGCTTCAGTGTGAGATATTGGTGATAATATACCTTGGTAAGTCTCAGTGAGAAACAGCAAACTGTTAGAAACTTCCATGAATGATATTTTGGACAACATTTGTTCCTTGAAATCATCAACCTTCTGCACAGTAATTAGACCTATATGAAAGATGGTGTAAAGAGAAGCACACAAATATTAAAAAGTTAACCTTTACAGGGACATAGTAAAGCAGTAATAGAACTGAGTGAACAATCCCATTCAGCCCTGCTGAATCTAAAGTCTGGATTTCTAACCCTAAATGAGATTAGCAAAATTTCCAAGCTTTTAATCCATCTAGTGCTATTCTTTTAAAAATTTTCCTGTTAAAGTAGAGACACTTTAAAAGATTTATGTCTTTAGACATCCACAGCCTAAGCACATTTGGTTTGGGCCTTAATTTTAATAAAATATTTTTAATTTAAAAACCTTACATCCCAATGAATTATATGCAGATTGAATGTACTTTAAAATCCACCTTTACTAAAGAAAGCAGAGGGCAACCAATTGCAGAAACAATGTTGGGGATTTTGCACTTCCTTAATTTGTGTTAGAATGGGCCTTCCTGAAACTGCCTAATTTTGAATTTGAGGAGGAGCAGAAGGAATATTTTACATTTATCTAGGCAGTTTTGACTAATAAAAGATGTTACCAGGTAGAAGTTTAAAAGACAAAATGGCATTTCATCCATTCTGTTTTCATTAGAAGTATAAAACAGAGTGCTTCCCTGTTCACATGGTGACCAGGAAAAATTCAGAAGATAGAAAAAATTAATTTCTTTTGTCACACTGGAAGTGAACAGGAACTGAAAAAAGCCTGGGTAGGTGAAAGGCAAAGCAAAGCTCCCACCGTCATAATGCAGGACTTCACCGTGTGCAGGCAGTTGCAGACTGTAATTAATACATCTAAGAACAAGGTTGGCAGTTCATCATTTTGCTGAGTTTCATTATTTGGGGAAGACTGAAAACTTCCAGCTGCCAGATCTCAGAATGTACTTGGTTTTCAAGCATTTTTGCAGTCCTTACAGCTAAGGAGCCAGCTAACAAATATTCAAAGATGCTTATGATCAGATGGGATGTGTTTTGTGTGTGCACATGTGTTGGAGTGAGGAGGGAATTAATGAGATTTTAAAGGTATTGCATTGAGGTTTCTGATTCAATGAGACAGTAAAACTGCAGGGTAAAAATTCTGTATAATATTTGCACCAGAATTTTACCTCTGTGTATGATTCTCACATAAACCTGAGTGAGGTCCTTCCTGGGAACTGATACTCCCAACTCAGATTCTGACTCAGTGTTTTATTCAGTAATAGCCAGATCCTACTTTTTTTTCATATACAAAAGTATTAGAGATGTACTTTAGTCTCTGAATAGTATGAATTAGGAAAACATTTTTTTATAGCTAAATAAAATTTGTTTTTCCAATTTTTTTCTGGTGTTTTTCCAGAGCTACATGAAACATCAGGAAAGTATCAGGAAAAAGGAAACCAAATGCTGATGTGACTTCTCAGATAAAAAAATAAAGAAAAAAGATACTGTGTCTATATTGCTCCTGTTGTCCCGGCACAGATCAGTGAGCGCTGTGGCGCCCTTGTTTGTCACACGGTACCTGTGGCCCTTCACAAATGCTTTGATATTCCTTCCTGGCTCTCCTGTGTTTGGGTACCCAGTTTCCTGTAGTCTTTCCTCACTACTAAGCACTAATTACTGCCCTTTTCCAGGTGCTGCTTTGCCCTCAGGTACTTCCCATGCATGCCTTTCTGTGCCGAGTTATTTTTGCTTTCCTTCCCCTCTGCCACATTCCAGAGTCAGTGATCCTGCTGCCAGCTGACTCACCAGGCTGCAGATGCAAGGTCATGCTGTAAGACAACGAGGCTGCCAATTTAGAACATCACTCACTGGATCAGAACACAGCAGTTTTGTTTGTCAGAATCCTCAAATTATCCGTATCTGCTGTCTGAAAGTCAATTACGGAACGATCATATTCCCTGTGCAGACACGGTTGGCTCTCTGGGTAACTACTGAGGCCAAAGTTAGGATAATAATAAATATATTTATTTCTATCCTGCAATGCTCCTTTGGTTCCCAAACTGTGGTGTTCCAACTCGTTCAGAGTTTACTCCCTTATGAGGCAGCATCATCAACGCTTTGAAGAGATGGATATTTTTGTACCTGGACTGTGCTGCCCTGTACAGCCACTCTTCAACACAGGTAGAATCAATCCAGGGGAAAAGAGGCAGGATTCTTCTAAAGGCTCTGCTGAGAGGGAAGTAGAGATATGGAGCAAAGCCAGTGTTAAAACTCTTAAGCAGTGTGAGAGCCGATGAGTATCAGGTGCTGCCCACGCCACACAGCTGTGAGAGGAGGAGGGGTTATTTGCTTCTGCAGGTTTAATACTTTGCCTCTGTTTTATCCACAGTATTAACTGCTTTGCAACAGTAGAAAATGCTGATAGTCGTTGAAAAATGTTAAATTATTTCACAAAAGTAAAAACACTGTTTTCCTCATTTTTCAATGACAGTTGGAGCATTGTCCCCATTTTCTCCCCAAACCTGAAGATTTATTTTCCTTGCTGCTATACCTTTCTTAGCATCTTTCTCTAGCTCCACTTTATTTTTAGTAATTAATAATTGAAAAGTGGGAGGAAAACGAGGTGGGAAAAGCTTAAATATTTTGTATTTGCATTTGAAACAAACCCAATAACTATTTTTTTAATGTATGTTTTAAAATCAAGTGAAAAATTGGAACTCATTTATTCATGTACTCTACCATATTACAGATTTCCCCAATACTTGAAAAAAAGTAATTGCTCTTTGTGGGACAATGTAGGTGAGGTAGATAAAACCACAATTTTGCTTGATAATCAGCAACTAACAGAGAGGAATCCAAAGTGAAAGGCTCAGTATTTGCAACTTTAACCCACCCAAAAGCCTGTGACATCAGAATAGGCTTCTACAGCATTTGTGATTTCTTCTGACATGCCCAGTAAAGCAGAGAAACTGTGGCTGTTTCACTACCAAAACCAGATCCCACTGTCCCAGCCTGCTGGGATTTCATTCCTTTGATCTCTGCTGGGAAACCACTGAAGGTGTTTTACTGAAACTGCCATTCCGAGGAGTTAAAAAGTAACCTTTTTTGTTTTCCTCCTTGTTTGCAGCTGTAAGCAATGAACTTACTCCCAAACAAAATAATGTTTGAGTTGGAGCCTCTGTGCAAGGCAAGGGTGGAGCAATGCAGATTATTATATTTCTTTTTACTTTTGAACATACCAGGAGAAACAGGAAACAGCAAAAGTCGAAGCCATCTTATCCAGAATGCCTAAGAACTTGACGTTTCCATTAGTGCCACTGTGCTAAACTAACACAGTTTTGCAGCTTTACAGATCAGAAGACAGACCCATTTCCTGGGACTCTGGCAAACATTTGTGTTCCTTCATTAGTTGGCCCAGCAAACCAAAACATGCAATTTGCAGATTTTAAAATATGTCTCTGCTAAATGAAAAAAGGGACTAATGCACCTGAAAAACTCCTCTGTTGTTTAAATTCAAGATTTTATTATAAAATATACTGAATATACTTTATTACATAATTTTAAACAAAACCCACATTCTGTTATCAGAATGCTGCTTGCCCTGCTTAACACTGACCAACATAATTTCATATTTACTACTGCCTTTTCGGTCCGGTTTTTATTCTTCCTCCTCATTTTTCTTAATTTCAACAGCTACAAATTCCAAAAGATGTAATTCCTATTCCCACATAAACACAGATCCACAGATCCACACACATATTTTGGGAAGGCAAGCAAGAACCCATGCAAGATTTTTATAATACATTAAAATGCACAAGCAGCAGCAGACATAAAAATAATAAATGGCCAGAAGATGATCCTTGAGAGTGATGTTTGTGCTCACTCTCTGGAGCAGGAAGCATGGCCAGGCTGGTAACTCACTGGGCTACGATGTCAGAAGGTCAGATCACACATTAGGATTTGGGCTCATCCCAAGTGTTGACACAGTACTGAAGGGGGGAAGGGAAAGGGAAAGACATGTGACAGTAAAGGACATTGTATTCAGCAGTAAACGTTGATTGGAAATATCCATCATTGGGCAGGGGAGATGAAAGTCCACTATGGAATAAACACAAAGATTTCTTCTTCTTCTGCTGCTAAATATTGAATTGGGGTAGTAATAAGCATCAGATCTGGTGAAGAAGAGTCTACTTACTAACAGTAGATATCCTTTAATATTAATTTAATTTTAATTAAATGTGATTGAATATATATTCCCATCTGACAAAAAGAGAGTCGCACCATGTACAAGGCTAAAATTTGTGAGTGCTATTTGGCTCAGCATGCTGCCTTTAAAAATACTGCCATGATAAGGTAAAACTAGAGGATCATCATGGAATGCTTAGATATTCTAAATCTGCATTTCATCTTCTCTTTTGATTACATCTCAACCTGGCCCAGTTGGCCCTTTCCCAGCTTTTAACCTTTCAGATATGACCTGCAGCTGCTGGATGCAACAGGAAATGAACAATAACAACTGGCACCAGTAACATTTCTGGGAGTGTGCAGCTCAGCCTCAGTTCGTCTGCTGTTGCTGTCCTTTTCCCAACTTAGTCACCATGCTTTCACTCAATAATGTTATTGCTTATGTAGTGTAATGTAACGCTTATTATGATATTAAGTTTCACTAATAAAGATTCAGAAAGCCTGCTTCCATTTAATTTAGTTTAAATTTCCCAGATTTCTCACCACCCTCATACCAATAATTTTAGTTAAAATAAGAAACTAAAGCAATAAAGCAGCCTACAACAAGCATCTTGCCAAAAATGTCTAGGTACCTGTTTCTAATACAGATCTTGACTATAGGTTTTTCATACGCTTGTGCGTCTCATTGTATCTCAGTTGAAGTTAGTCTGTTAAATAACAGCATTTGGAAAGAAAATGCTGCCTTCTCAGAAGGATTCACACTGTAATCTCCTGGATTTATTAATATTAAAATTCTTGCAATAATTCAGCTTGGAAGGGACACATGGGATCATCTCATCGTCCAGTCAAACCCACAGCCCAGAGCAGCACCAAATTTGAAGCTGGCTCCAATTTCAAGGCCAGATAAATAGCCCAGGGCCTTGTTCACCTCAGCTTTGAGTATCTCCAAAACCAGAGATTTCGGAATCTCTCAGAGCAACTTGTTTCATTGCTGATTATCATCACTGAGAAAAAACTTCCTTTATTTTGGCTTAAAACATTCTGATATCTACTGGCCATAAAAAAAAAAAAAAAAAGAAGAAAAAAAAAGAAAAAAAGAAAAATACTAGTTCTCCACTCAAGTCATATTTTCACAACAAACTTACTGGCAAAGATACTGCGCATACAGAATGACGAGTCTGAAAAAGAGGATGGGTTAAGCACAAAATTGTGAAACATACTTTATGCAAGGGAAGGACTTATATTATGTGATACCTATAATTGCTTTTGGTGACCTGGCAAGTACTTCTAGGCCTGTCTTTGCTGAAAGACCTTAAAAGGTCCTCAGATTACTTCTTTATTCTTAGTCTCTAACTTGTTTCAAATGGATGTGAAAGTCGTTTTTCTAAATGCCTGCCGGTCATTGTAGTGAATTAATCAAGCTCATTATTCAATGATGATGCTCTCAATTTCATGGTTCCTAGAGCCACACCTTAAATGTTATCAAGAGTCAGTTTATTTCCATGTTACAAGAAAAAAATTAGTGGAAGGCAACGTACTCTTTCACATATCCACCTCACAGTCCAAGACCATAGGTCCTTCTAGTGTCACAGTAATTTCCTGCTGAAGGCATGTTCCTACTCATTGTTTTAATTTGAATAATTGAACAGCATCATGAGCCTTTCACAGGGTAAATGGGTTGGCCAGGCAATTTTGGCTTCTTGTGAGATCCACTCAAATGTACAAATCGATTATATGGCTTCCATGCTGAGAAAACACATTAATTTTAAAATGCACAGCAGCAGCCTGGTCTCAATAAAAATAACATTTAAAATCCACTCCTAAACTATAACTCCAAGTTGCAGCTGAATATGAAATATCCATTTCCAGACAATTACACGGAATTTCTATCATGCTTTGGAAGACATGTATATGCACCAGAAACAATAAAAGCCAAACCTCCCATGGCTCTAAGTGACCAAAACAGGGAAAGACTTAAAACCTTCCAAGATATGCTCAGGCAGAAATGCAGTGAGCCTTGTGACTTCACAGGAGGCCTCTGTTCCCAGTACGTACAGCACAGAGGGAACCCTTGGCCTCACGTGTTGCAGAAGTACTGCTTCAATCCCAAACTTGTCATTCTAGGAATCACATGACTAATTCTCATGGGTTTCTTCCACAGATGAAGAATAATAAGACAATTAAGCTCGGAGCAAAACCTGATTCTTCCAGTCCATCACAGAATCTCTTTTGCTTCCAGTGCTGAAACAGGCCTTAGAAAAATATTAAAATTTGCATGAAATCTAGAGAGCACAGATAAAGGCAAACTCACTTAAATCTTAATATTACAGGTACTTGTGCTTACACTGCAGAAAAAGCTTTCAGTTTAACCTGTTCCACAGCTAGGATGCAGGAAATTTTTCACAAGCTAAAATTAATATGTATGTGCAAGGCCTTTCAACATGATTATTACGGCAGGTTCCACCAAAACACTTATTCACAGGATGCAGTCCTTACTTTGGAAATGAAGGTTTCCAGTGGAGAGTTGTGCCCATTCAAAATGTTCCTGTCTCACAGCAGGACTCCAGGATACATTTATAATTCAGATGCCAAATGAGGATAATTGTTTATGGTCAAGTTCTCAAAGAACAGGGAATATTGAGCTAATAGAAAGATGACATTCTCTTTATGTGTGCACATGTAATCCTAATTCATATGTTCCTTGGCAGTTGCAGAGAAGAATTAGTAGGATGCTTTAACACCAGCTTTATTTACCTTATTGATCAGGATTCCTCCTAAGTCTGCAGTTCTAAATCAGAGTGGTATGAAAGAAACCCAGCAAAACCAATCTTGCTATAGAGATTTGTTCTTTTTTATTGCTCCTCAAAAAGCATTTATCTTTCATATAGTCCATCTGGATTTATAACAACTTTCCTCCTGCCACAAGCCTTCTTTTCTATTTTTCTTTAGAAATTCTCAGCATCTTTTAACTTAGATGAGTGAAAAGAAAGTTTTTTGTCTGTAAGTGTAGTTGTTTCCTCTGATCAGAGAACTACAGTGAGACAGCAAATTCGGTTATGAATTATCCTCTCTATAGAAGAGGGCAAATCTGTGCTCAGGGAGAAATCACTCTCAGCTACGTGAAATTCAAGTATCATTAGATCCCTTTTGAAAATGCTCTTTCTACACAAAAAACTGACATAATGGGAAGCAAAATTGTTGGTGGGAAGATACATCACCTACTAGCACAGGCTAGCATCAGAAGTCTGTCCCCGTCTTCTCACATTTTTTGTTCCACTAAATTTTAAAAACAATGAGCTGCTTGAGAAGTGAAGCATCAACCAGATGTTTCCTGAGCAAAGACAACTTGTGTTTCCCTTTGCACGTCATCTTCTAAGAGGCAGCACCAGTGACTGCGAATCTGACATCATTCTCTATGTTAACCTTGGGTTACTGAGAATCTTTCCTTTACTTTACCTTCCAACTCAAATACATCAGTTTTAGAGAGAGATCACATGGAAAGAATGGATTTGAATGGCTGGAACACATTGTAGAAGCATGGTTTATATTCCTTTTGTTACAGCATCATTCCTTATGGAAACAGGGGATGGGGAACTAGTAATCCAAAAAATTCCACATCATCTTTCTGTGAAGAACACGCCAAAGCATGTATCAGTAAGAGCTGCTAAATTTAAAACAGAAGTTCTGTATCAGAATAGATCCAAAGCTTATTACAATTTATGGAAACTCTGATATTACACTTTGGAGCAGATGCCTGTTTGTTGACTGAAACTACAGCATTATTCTAGTTCTATTTGGCTGTTGGGAAAACTTCATTAGTCCCTCTTAATCTGTAGTGGGATAGCTACGAAACTGTTAATTGGGGTGGGATAGAGAAGATGAGAGGCTCAGTCATCACCTAACAGAAATGTTCTCTCTTTTTTTATTCAAACAACCCTTTGCTTACAACAGATCACTAAAAGAACAAACTTTGCTCTCCAGTTTTAGGCAAGCTGGTGAAACAAAACCAACTTTGAGGTGCTACATTAACAAACAGTATGTGAAGGGGGTTTCATGTTTTATAACCCTGTGCACCAGAACTCGTAATGCATGATGACTTAACAACTTTCACTGCAGGTAAATTCCTGCTCAAGCTACCCAGAAAGGCTCACATGATACATGTATAATTTATGGAAGATCAATATTTAATCAGTCATTAATAATGCTCTAAAATGATTTAAGAATGGCTTTACATCCAAAGACTGAAAATACCAACTCTTTCTAGTCACAGTCTTCCATTCAGACACGAAGCTGCATCACACAAAGCTGGAACTTTTCTTCCCTAGTAATACAAGATGGGTGTAGTAATCCAGACTTAAACTGAAGTGTCACTGCATATTTGTTACTTTAAAAGCCCATGGGGAACTAAAGAAAAGACCTGATGTTGCTTTCATCTCACATCATTGCTTAGTTGCCTGTAAACAGTGGAAAAGCTGGTTTTAGTATCTGCTGTTTAATCAAACGTTGTAATTTAGAAAGTTGTGTACAGCACAAGAAGCTGCCTAGGCAATGGTTTCAATATGGATATGTGAGCAAAGGCCATGTATTCTACACGCTCAGAGCAGGGTCTGCAGGAAATCAAATTTTCAGCTGGACTGACAATGGAGCCATTCAGCCTCCTGAACCCTCAGCCTCAGTGTCTCAGCACACTGCACACAGATGTATATTCTGTCTTGGTGACAAGTAACCAAGACAAAGTGAATTCATGGTTATAAAATGCTTTCAGTCTTTCTCCTGCTTTCATTTCCTTAAAGATGAAACAAAATTACAGATTGTCTGGAGAAAAAGAATGAAAAATTACCTCTTTTGTACATGATTCATCTCTGTGCACATACTCAGCTCACTAGGTACACATTGCTTAAACATTTCAACTCAAATTTAAAGGTAGGTTTACAATTACAGATAAGTTTTGGACTATTGTGGCACAGAGGTCATTTTTGGTCAGAAAGAACTGGAAATTAGTCTGCATCATTGCTCCAGGAAGATTCATCCTCAGCTAGTCCCCATTTAAAATTTTGTTATATTGTGTTGTGTAACACTGTAATATTCAATCCAGTGACTCTCCCAGTCAAAGACATTGAAAAATGCCTAAACTACTGGAAGAACACATTAAATGCTGCTTAGTTCTAATCCAACTTATTAATTCAAAATCCTTTAAAAGTAAGGCAGCTCACAGTACCAGCTTGTCATTTGTGACCTGCCCAGCACGGCACTCTTAAACCTAGGAGACAAAACAAGAACACTACATGGATAAAATAATGATTTATTGGAAGCAAATATTCACACAAGGTAAAAAGGCAATCATTTCAATAGTTTCTTTTTTAACAAGACAAAGCTACTCCATTACCAGATTTATCCAGAAACAGGATTAGATTTAGGAACAATGTAGAATATTTTAAATCCCTGAGAATGATATTCTCTCATTCTTTTATGCACTCCCTGCCCCACCCCCTGCAAAGGTGCTGGAAATTTAATTTCCTGCTCAGTTAAGCTTTTAGTGGGTCACCATCCATTCTTTGTATCGGCATGAAATTTAAAAATGCAAGCAAGCCCAAGTTCCACATCAAGCTCATCCACATGCAGTGGCAGGCACCCAGATTCAAATTACTTCCAGTTTCAAGTTGGTATCCAATCTGCTTTATAGATAAGGCTACTGACTCTGAAGATAAAACTTGTTCCCCTAAAATCAGACATGCAAGAAGTCACCTCCCCCTTTTTCTTCTAGCTGGACACAGCTAAGGGTTTTTACTTTTCATACAGAAGTATAGAGCTGTGAATGCAAGGCTTTAGGCTTGATCTTTTTATATCTGGATTTAAGGAAGCTTAGCATCACAGACTTCCAGTTCCTACTGCACATTTCTAGTAATTTACCTCAGCCCTCAGCATTTTTTAGGTTTATATCAGGCAGAGAGTTTAAGAATGACAAACTTGGGTAGCAAAAGCGTTTCCTCCTATGCAATGCAAGTTCCATTACTGAGTTTCAGGAGGAAGCCACCCTGCAAGGCAAGAAAGGCAGATCCAGGCATAACACATGCAGACAATTTGCAGTCCAAGTTCAGACATTTTTTCTAGTAAGATTGTTGTCTCTTGTGCAAGGATGTAACATATCCATCACAGAACTCCTCTAGTTGGACACCTGACAATCAGCATAAGCAAAGCATGGGGAACAACGCCAAATTTGAATACTTTCAAAAGCTGCAGCTGACGTTGGTGTTACCTTGTCAGTGGCCAGCTCTTCAGCTGGAGATGGAAAAAAAATTAATAAAACTCAAGGCATAACTCAATTAAAATAAAATTCTTTCCAATATTAGAGGTAGATTTTATCCAGTGTAATATATAACAGCTACTCCTCTAAGAGCAGAGATCTAGGAATTAAACAATTAAGATCAATTTCAACACCTATGTGCTCTTAGAATAATTAAGGCAAGCTTTTTGTATATCCTTCAAGAAAGCAGGCACACCACTCTGTAAAGAGAAAAGCAGAAAAGTCATTCTTGCATAATGAAATCAATAAAAACTATAAGTAAAATGAGAATTCATGTTATACAGATCAAGGCCTTCAAACAGATACAGTTCTAAGATCTAATATCCAATTGTCTAAGATACAACTCCAAGATCTGGTACATAGCATCAAACCATTCCTTGAATACTTCAGGAACAAACTGCATTACTGAAGTTTGCTTGTCTTGAGGCCATTCATATATGCTCTGAAACACAGATTATTTGGGGTTTGTTGCAGAAATTCACCTGCCTGGTTGACAAACCAAAGGAATTTGACAGGAATTAAAATAAATTAATTAATTAAGACTATTGTCATGAGAGCATACAATAGTGAGACTGTAAATATGGGACTGTGTAAAAGCGAGGAAGGCCAATATATCTGTTTCAGAAAAAATTAATTCTGCCCAACACGCAGAAGATGGGTATGAATGCAGTGAATTTGTTGTTTGAAACAGATTAGCCAAAGATCATTGTCTGTAACCTTTACTTACTTTGGCAGCCCAGTTGACCAGCCAGGATGGAATCATGCCACCAGGATTATCAAAATAGTACATATAGACTAGAGAGGAGAGAGAAGTTACCAGTTACCTGAGACTTAGCTCTGACACACGGCGACAGAAGCTGTCCGTGTGCATGACTGAAGCACCAACTACAACAGTTCTACTCTAAATTATGCACAAAAAAGTCAACTTGTCCTGAAGTGAAATGTGAAGTAAATACAGGCATTCCCAGTTAACCTCTGGGAAGCTGACACAGCCACAACAGTAATTTAGATTCCTGCAAACCATTTTTGGCACCCTGTCTTATAAAGTAACACTGCCTTTAAAAGACTAATCTCAGACAGGAGTCAAGCTCAAGGCAAACCCTTTAATCTATACATCTGTAAAATACAATACTTGAATCATTGCTGAGTTAAGAAAATTGCAGCAGAGTCTCCTCAGCTGAACTGTCTGGCAGGAGAAGAAGTACAGACTGGGGGTGGGATAGGAGGGCAGAAGGAAGTGGTCAGTAGACTATTCTTAACTACCCAGCCCAACTGCTAAATAAAAAGATTCTTCACAGTAGTGCACTGCACTGGACATTTCCAAAAGTTTCATTCATTTTAAAGTACCCCTTGGCTTAAAATTTCCAGTCCCCCTCTTTGTGTGTTTTGCTAATACATACACTCCCTGGCTACATGACTTGTCACACATTTTCTTGACCTCTTACCTTTAGATCCAGCCTTGCCATCACTTTCAATTACCAGGCTTTGTTTATAGCTTTTAACTCTGATAATACCAGGCTTTTCAGGGCACTGAGGAACAGCCACACTTTTTGCTAACACAACCCAGATCTTCCTCCCATCCACATCCATCTCCCGACATTCCCGAATATAGACATACTGCATTGCAAGTTGAGGAGGCATGTCAAAACAATGTCAGTTTGAGCGATGAGGAGTTGACAAGTGATTTCCATCACAAAGAGCAGCTCCTTCAAGTTATTTCTCGTGCCCCTACAGGATTTAATCCTGCAGAGCAGTAACTCAGCTATGTGAGCTCTAGCTCTGTGTGGGAAGAGGCGCCCACACTCCTCTTCATGCCATATATATTCATGTAACACGAGGACTGCAAGACCTTAGATCAAGTGCAGAAGAGCAATGGAATCAGTTCATTGTTGGGATTCCTGGATGACCAAGTGGCAAAAAACTGCAAGAGGAACAAAAGCTTAAAAGGATACATCTCTGTTTGAGAGAGGAAAAGGGTACTTCACTTCCCAGTAGATTACTTTTTCACCATCATATGTTTCCTCATACAGTTCTATGGTTGAAAGAAGAAGACTGTTAGATAGTTTTAATTTCTACTGCAACAGAACTATAGATGGCATCAAGAACTGCTCAGATTTCTGACATGAACACATTTTACATGCTACCCTGATGTCAAAATTAATATATATGGAAAATTTTAGCAGTAAGAGACATTAAGAAGTTCAGTACCAGGATTGTTCAGGAATCAAATACACAAAAATAGGTGGCCTGTTTTTCTGTAGCTATTGGATTAATTGGTGGGGGAAAAAAACCCCAAACAAACAAAAAACTCCAGAACAAAAAAGCAGAACAGTTCTGGGGGAAGCAGAGTCAAATTCCTTTTCCAACAGTTTGCTCATTCAAAGCCTTTCCATCTCAAAGCTTTTTCCTCACCTGTGCATGTTCTGCACAATTCTAAGTCACAACTGCAATGTGCTTTTTCACTGGCATGTCATTACCCTTGTAAATTATACTGAGTTAACACGGAACTAGGATGAGTGCAGCTTTCCGAGGGATTAATAAATTCTGGAAAAGTTATCAGGAATTTCACAGCAGTATATACACGCAACAGCAAATGAAAATCTTGAGCAGTTCATGAGCCTTCATTACACCACCTTCAGTCTGCCTGGAAACTCAAATCAGAAGGCAGCAGAACATGAAAAAAGTAACCTAGGAACAGTGCCTAAAACACGGCAGTGACTCAGTCAGATAGCAGTGTGGCATGAAGGAAAAAATCAAAATCAAGTTCAAATCAAACCATACCTGAGTTTGAAAACCTGTCTACAGTACAGCTTCTTTCCCTGAGGCAGCAACCGCCGCTGTGAGGGCAATGGACCTGACAAGCCATGGGGCTGAGCCAGGGTGAGCTCCTGTTGGCTCAGGGCCTGGAGTAAAGAAGACTGCGAGCCAGAAAGGTGGTTCACTTACACAGTCAGAGGGGTCTTTTCTTCCTTTAGAGCAGACTTGTGCTTGAGGTGCTCTATATATTCCAGAGCCAGATTTTTGAAAGTGAGGCCAGAATAAACTGATAATCTCATTGATAAGGCAAGAACAGTGCCCCAGATGGGAGATTCTTTCCCTATATAATATATTCCAAACCAGGCTTCTGTCAGTATGCCCTGCAGATCAGCTGTCACCCACGGAAACAGCTTCTCCTCTTCTCCAGCTGGAGCAGTACTGGATGTACCTGGTGTTGTGAAAAACCCACAACATTTATGCTTTCCACCAGAGGTCACTGGAGCATTGGATTATTCACTTTACTTTCACTTCTAACCACAGAGATTTCCTTTTTCAAAGGCATCATGACACTGTTTTAAAGACCCCAATACAACTGTTATTAGCTACCTCATTTACCTGTGCATCTTTGCAAACACAGGAAAAACACACAATAGGTAAACTCATCCCACCTGCATTCACTTCAAAGCAGAACACAGTGCATTTTAAATCAATAACCTGATTTCATTTAGCATCACTACAAGAGATCACAAGTCCATTCTATCCATAAGAGGCATAGCAGCACTTGCTGCTTCAACAGTCAGTTGTTACTGTTAAATTGTTGGGAAGTCTGATCTCAATCAGGAAGGTGCTGCAATCAGGAGTAGCAAGTTTCAGTATTGCTCAGGCCCAACCATTTTGCATCACACCACAGAAGCATGTGGTACCTCAGTCACTACTCTACAGTTTAGTCACAACTTCCCTGCTGAACTGGCAGCTGCAGCACAAACCAGGCCTCAGGATGCCCACATCTCGTGGATATTCAGAAGCATTCAGGAGCAGTTGCCTTTTCAGCTAAAAAGGCAGCTACTTCTGCTCTGGTCAGGTTTTTATTTCAATGCCAGGCAGCAGTTCAGCAGAGAACTCTCCTTTGGACTGCCACTTGCATGGCTGTAAGAGCACCAAGGAATACAAACAGTAACACCAAGAGCAAGAAGGCTCAATGGAAGTTTTCTGGGGTTTCTTCCTAAATGTGAAAGAAAAAGCCCAGGCTTAACTGGGGTTACATTTAAAACGCTGGCTAGCACTATTTCATCATATGTACAGTCCTAAAAAATGGGTGGGCTTGTGTCAATTTTTAAGCTGGAAGGAAAGCATTACATTATATTTATGCCCTTTAAGAGTTAATTTCTGTGAAATGCTGGACTTAAAGTAACAGCACAAGTATAAATTAACAGATGAACAAACCATGGTCAGCAAGGATATAAATGTCAGCTCCACAACATTATCTAGTTTTTAGTTTAGAAGGGTGTAGCTTCCCCCAACGGCTTCCTTTACGAAGGAATTAAAAAAAAAGAAGTGTTTATTTAAGAAGGATTCATTTCTCCTAAATGCACTTAAAGACTACTGAAGTAACTCAACAGAGTACTTTTACATCCAATACAATAATGCTGAGTCCCACTCTGGCTCTTTGTTTCATTAATGGCAAAATGGCTTTTGCTACAAGAAAGCTACTGACCATTTTGACAATGAACACTTCTTAATGAAGACACTACTCCTTAAATTTGACCAAGTACTGACATGAGTTAAATCTATGGTCCTTTGTATCAATACAGCCACAGGCGTTACCAGCAATCATTCACCGTGGAGCTGTCCTAAACCTAACAAGCACAACATTTAACAAGTCTTTGGTTTTTAACACTGCTCTTTATTTAGCAAAACACTTTGACCACTTTTCAGTTTTACTGGCCTGAACTGACTTCAAGCGCCGGCTTAAAAAGGAAAGGCTCCCCATCTTTAAAATAAATGGATTACTGTATGTCTACATCAGCTGAACCCTTACCTTGCTACTGCTGACTTAAGATGTTTTAACATCATATGGATATCCCGGTTCAACGCCCTTTTCCAAAGACAACATTAAATAAACTTAACTAAATTAGTTATTCCTTTCTCTGTAGAAGCCTGAAGTTACCAAGTATTCTCTCGATACTCCTATTCCTGTCTGTAAAAGGTGCCAAGAACAACCAACGCTTTCAGGAAAAGATATTCCATCGTGCATCAAACTGGTGGAAGCCTGAGGAAAAATTTTCACAATGAGAACAATCAGCCTTTGTAATAATCGCCCCAGGGAGAAAAACTGGACACTTAAGACTCAGCTGAACAGGGTGCTAGGCCATGTTGTCTTGACTGTGTTCTTGCCAAGGAGGTTTGGACCAGATGATCCTAGAGGTCCCTTCCAACCTGCTATTATTCTACGATGCACTGCTCCACTGCCATATGCAAAGATGCACAAAAGGTACCACCTCCATTTCTCCCCAAGACAGCTACTAAAATTTAACCTAAGCATTACAACTACAAGTTACAAGATGCTCCAGCATAACCAATGATGCCAATCATATGCTTTAACCAACATGGAAAGACTTCATTCCAGAGGAAAGATAAATGCTGTTGAGACATTAATCGTTCCATAGGAGCGTTTACTTGTATGTTTGCAGAGTGCAACCTTATCCCAAAAGGTATTTAAGTCTGACCCAAATTCTTTGGAGGCAGTAACTTCAAAATAACTTTGAGGAAAGTTTTAGGGGGAACAATCAGTGTGGACTCGAGCTTGCTTTTACACTGCCTAGATGAGCTTACCTTTAACATACTGATCCCACTCTTTTCTGAAATCCAAGTCCATGTAGACATCCGCACACAATTTTGGGGAACAGTCAGCAAGACCACCAAAGATTTTATATTCATAAAGTCCTGATTGCTGTGGAAACAGAGTGAGGAGAGGAAAAGTCACACAGGAAAGGGAAGTACTCTGCATCAGGGAGAACAGCTGAAGGAAGTTAGGTGGGGCACAAACTACAAATATGCTCAAGAGCTGTGTAAGCAAGTGTTCAAAAAACAATGTAAGATTCAGTCTTTAACCTCTCGACTTTTTGATCTATACATGAAAGTTTAAATCCAGCCAGGCTGACCTGCCCTGCACAATGGTTGTTCCTTCCCTTACACCAGTACCCTTTTACTTCATCAGGAGTTCCAGAGGGAGCATGTTTCTTCACAAACACAGTCCCCTTTTCATCTCCAGTGGTCAGCGTGGACTAAATCCTGCCCACGCTGAGGTTTACCAAAAGCATTAAATTCTTGTGGCAAGTTAGTTATGCTTATACATCAGGCTGGGATACAAGAACGCTTTACAATGTCCTGCTTATATACAATGCACCCTTAGATCTGCCTTGAATATTTATCAGCTATTTTCTTTCAGAAAGCTGTATGCACTGAAGGGGCGGGGTGCAGGATATCTCCTGTTTTAATGTTACTTTCAACATATGGTAACTCCATCTGTGCCTATAGAGCAATGTTTGTACCATTGTTAGTACCAGTTCAGGACCAATTAAAACAATGAGAGTATTTCAAATATACAGTGTAGAAATCAAATTAAAGCATTCCCAAGGAAAGAAGAGAAGGATTATACAACATTCTGTTAGTGAACAGATGAATTTTCTTCTTTTCTTCGCCTTCACAAATCAACTCTCGAAGATGAAGATCTGAAGTACCAGAAAATAATAATGTGAGCAAGAAGCTTAAGCTACTCATCTTCACAGTGGCTTCACTGAAGCACCAATCACCAGCTTCAAACTTGAACTATTCAGCGCCTGTGTAACCCCATGCACTCATCATCTTTGCAAGAGGCATCAACATTTTAATTCTCACTAGAAAAACAGCAATTTACAGTAAGAAAGTTAAAACAAGAGTGAAATGTTTCAGTTTTTCTGAGGCCTGTCATCAGGAGAGTCAATCAGCTTGGCTGGAGTATGGCACTGGACAGGAAGGCCCAGATCTATTTCTGCAGCCTGCAGAGAAGGTGGAAAGACAATGCAAAAAGAGAAGGCAACAGGAAAAATAATTGCTGCTTTCAGCTTCCTGGACTACTGTTGCTACAGTGGAGTTGCAGTTCAACAAGTGCTAAAAGCTAATTTTTCCAGTAACAACTTAAAACAAAGACCCTCCTTCTAGACATCGTTCATCTTCTCTTGTAGCAATCTGAAGCAGCTGAAAGAGAAAACAGGAGATTTATTTCTCAGTAGAATCAGAAAATTGGACTTGAAAAGGTCCCTGGCATCCTGTGTAGTCTGTCCATCCAGCCAAAACTAGGGGCATCGTATACTACATAAAAAAAAAGACAGACACCTGTAAATGGGTTTTTTTAAGTTTCTAGTCCTTTTAGCTCCACAGTATAAAAGCAGGAGAAGATGAGGAGGAGAAACCTGAGCTACTTTCCATCTCACCAGCTGCCATTCACACAATTACTGCTTACTGCAGTTAGCCAGGGTTTCCCTGGTCCCATTTGCCTGACTAAATCCAGGCTCCAGCTTCCCAAAGTTCCTTTGCCTTCATTCACTGCATGATGCATTTACAGGTCTGGGTTGAGCTCTGATCCTAAAGCCTCTACTTCATCCACTCCAGAAGGAACACCCCCAGCACCCTGTACTCCACCAACACACTAATTCCCGCACGGATACCCGGCAGGCACCCCAGCCTCGCCTGTGCTGTGTGCACTCACTGATAAGCTCATTTTTGCATTGCCAGTTACCACATCCACACTGTAAACAGGGACTGTTTATCACTGAAAAAAATTCCAAGGTCAATGAAGTGATGTTTTTTTAAAGAGGCTTTCCCTGCCCCGTTGTGCCTTTAGCACAGCCCTGTACACTTGCTCGTTTTTTCTAACATTACCATGTCTGAAATGATTTCTCAGAATACGAACACAAAATTGTCATGCAAGGAACAGCATGAAGTCCAGTAAGGAGTTGAGAGGAAACTATGATCACTCAGTTAAAGAAATAGGATATTTATATATATATTTATATATGGATTTAGAAGTCAGTACTGAATCATAAATCTGAGTCAGAATGAAAACACTGTCAATCACAAGTCAGTTCCTAAACTACTGAAGTTCTTTAAAGAAGTTAGTCCCCCCAAAAGGGGAGAAAATTTCATTCCAACCCTTTCTGAACTACCTCCTGATTTTAGAGGGCGAACGGCGGAAAATCAGTGTGAAGGGAGTTCTGGAGAGCGGCAGGAAGGGGGAAGGACTCCTGGAGACCAGGATGCTGTGACACGGGCGGGGCTCGGGAGCAGATGTTTAGGAACACGACCACAAACCCATGCGAGGGGGCTCGGGAAGGTGGCACATGGAACACCCCGTTAGGCCCAGAGCCCCTTCCCCCGGGAACTCCCCCGCCCGGCTGTTCACAAGCTCGGCTCCTCAGCACGGTGCGCGGGCGGCCGTCACTAAGGCCCAGCAGCTTTCCCATCAGCAGTTAATGGCATTACCCGGAAAGCTGCTTTCTGGGAGCCCGGAGAAACCGAGCCCAGGCCTGTGCGAGGAACCGGCGGCTGCGGGCGGGGTCGTGCAGGCCCCGCATCCCCCGTCACCACCGCCCTCCATCCCCGTCACCACCACCCGGCC
>VWZW01001422.1:0-54487 GCA_013397115.1 Edolisoma coerulescens
GGGCACAACCTGCAGCTTGCACTTCGGGCTACTGGCACTAGGTGTGTTCTGCAACAAATCTATACAAAGTAGTGTTTATGACAGTGTAACCCTAGATTGTTAATTTATTAACTGGTTTCAGACCTTGGGATTTTTGTGTATAAGGCTGCATTTGTTACAGGTAGCTGGTCTTTCTTCTGTGTGAAGCAAACTCACTAAACGTGCCCACCATGACTTAAAAATCACAGGGAAATGTGCAGTACAGTAAGCAGTATCCTCATTCACACAGAGGGAAGGATCTAATTATACACCTTCTTGTGAATTTTTTTTTTTTTTTAAATTGCAACAGATTTTTAGAGTAAGTTAATTTTAAAACACCTATGTCAAAAGATGTGGTCACGTAGCACGTTTGGTAAATCACAGCCATTACTACAACAACATTGGAAACCCACTGCACATGCTCTAGCACAAAGCTGCATGGGTAGAAATCATAGACGACCACTTTGTTGTCAGAGGTACTTTCTGGTCTTTCTTATAGATCAGAATTTGATTCAGGACAGAATCCGTTAAAACACACAACCAAAGATTAATTTGACCAAGTCTGAAAAATCTTTCTTTGCATGCTGAGAGATTTGAGATTCGGTGAAAAAGTTTTGTTGGCACTAAATCAGCAAATACATATCTATACTTAGATAGATGTGTAGGCAGATATAAATATCGATGAGATTTAGATTTAGATTTAGATTTAAATTTAGATATAGATATAGATATAGATGTATAGATATAGATATAGATATAGATATAGATATAGATATAGATATCAAAATTGATATTGATATTGATATTGATATATCAGCCTTGCTTTTTGCAGCTGTGAAAAGGATAAACACTTCATAAAATCTCCTGCCACAGAGCCAAACATATTGAAATGGCTTTTTATGGAGATATTGAAACAACAACAAAAATACACAAGGCTTGTTTCTCCTGAGGGTTCAATTATTTTGAGCCCTGCTAGCAAACTTTGATTGATAAATCTAACCTTTTCTTTCCAGGCAATGGTTTGATCACATACTGATGAGAAAGACTTAGAGAATGGAAAAATAATATTTGGATTGCAACAGAATAATAAAAATGCAGAGGATGCCTTTGACTTTTACAAGGTGAGAAATGATTTCCCATTTTGATTGTGTGATGTCAAGACTTTCTTCTAAGAGCAGGCAAGTCTGGGCTTTGTATGATCCTCTTAAATTAATTTTCAAAACTTATAAGGTTCTCCAGCCTTCCAACTAGAAATTCTTAATACATCCAAAATGAAATTCAAGTTATAGTGGCAACATAGGTTTTTCAGCAGCACAAATGACTGATGAAGTGGTGTAGTGACCAGACTTTATATGTGAAATATGAACTAAAGATGTGAAATATGAATTCTCCCACAGGGAAAAGAGCCACAGGGAAAAGCGCCACAGGGAAAAGCAGGCAGCCTTTGTATCCAAAAGAAATTTAAGAAATTTTCCAACTGGACTGATACAAAAAACTCATAAAGGATGTCCATCATGACACAATTTGACACGTCTATATATCTTTTTAATTGCTCATTTACAAAATTTTTTTTTTGTTCCCTTCTAAAATACTTCTTAGAAGCCCAAAATCCTCTGTCATTAGTTCCTTCCAATCTTCGTTTTCATGTAGAAGAAAGAGAAGTTATCAATGAAAGAAAATTAAATTAGACCATTTAGTTTTACTTTATCATCATAAATTCCTTTACACAAGATCCTTCTTTGGTAGACAAAGCAGCTACACCTAACCTTGCAAGCAATTCCACTGGAAAAAAAGCAAAAAAAGAGAGAGAAAGTAAAATTTTGCTTTGAAATATAAGTTTGACCATCAAGTTTTATTTTGGAAGTAAATCACTGAACAACATTTAAAACTGTGTTGTTTAAATGTTTTAAAATTTCCACAAGCAGCTGTAGAATATTACTTTGAAATGCCTGAATTTTGGGGAATCTGGCAAAATGAGGTTTGGCCTTCATGAACTCTGTTCCTTTCTGATTCATAAAATAGTTTTTAAGGTTGGAGACCATTTAATAAGTAATTTTTAAAATATACAATAAAATTTAGTGAAGAATTAGCTACATCATCTGCTTCAACCCACATTAATAAGCCACAGTTTGGAGAAAAGGGTATTTTATGTATCAGTGTCATAGCGGTGCAGAAGACAGAGAAAGAAGACAGATGCATTAGTAGCTGGTCTAAAGAGAGGACATTGAAATGCAGCTGTGTAAACGTGAACAGTAAGAGTTGAGCATGGACATGAAAATCGTGGTATTTATCAGCTTCCAGACATGGTGTATCTGAATGCTGAAAGCCAAATTAAAGTTGCCCTTAGCAAAGGTATGCTGTTACAAATGTAGTCCTGACGCATATGCTCTCCCTGCCCTTGCTACGCCATATGGGACAGATGTAATTTAGTTCTAATGTTTTAGTTAATGAAATCACTGCTACAGCCTATGAATAACTGCAGCAAATGGGCTCACTGTTAAATAGTACTGCGCTTGCAGGCAAGTGTGGCAAATAGATAACCCACTACATTTCTACCTACTTCTACAGTTTTTACTGCCTGGTTTTTTTTTAATACAGAGCTAGCTTCCTGAGGCATGGTGTGCATGTGCAAAATTTTAAAATGAAGAGGTCAAGCTTTTGATAGTGACCATGAATCCATTTAGCTCTGAAAAATTTATTTTCATTAACTAAACTGTCAATATCTGGTATCCAGACTACCACATTTCAGCTGTTTTTCTTGTTTTACATACCGAAATGAGAAACTACATATTCAAAAATATACTAATGCACACATATACTACATATATTTTGCTGGCATCTCTTCAATATATAGCAAAATCATATGTAATTTTTTTCTAGCAACTTAGAGAATCTATCTTTCATCTCCTGAGCTATCTCCTTGGATTTACTCATGTCCCAACCTCCAAAAAGCTTTATGTATCTATTAAAAAAAAAAAAAAACCAGTAATCATCGATGCCAAGACTTTGGCTCAGTTAAATAATTTTTCCATTCTAATTACATTACTTCTAATTATGACCCTTTCCTCAGTTTCAGAAAAAGAAATTTCAAGCTGATAATAAGAATTATTGGTTTGCACCTGATATGATAACAAAAGTGAGCATTTGTGGCACCAAACCACAGGTGAAAAAATGCAATTTACTTTTGGAAAAGGAAATAATAATTTTCCATAGAAATTCTGTGCCAGCAACACCTGAAACAGGTGATGTTCTGCATGATGTATGCTCCATGGGTTTGCAAATTCTTAGATTTTAAACACATGAAAAAATGAAGGGAAACCTTAATTTATACCTGTCATGGTTTAACCCCACTTCACAACGAAGCCCCATACTTCCACCCACGCATACCCCCACCAGGAGGATTGGGAAGAGAATTGGAAGAGGAAAAGTTAGAAAATTCACGGGTTGATATAAGAACAGCTTAATAGAGAGGCAAAAGATACACACACAAGCAAAGCAAAACAAGCAATTATTTCGCTGCTTCCCACGGACAGGCAGCTGTTCAGCCATCCCCAGGAAAGGAGGACTCCATCACATCTAATTATGTCTTGGGAACAAAAGTGTCATTACTCCAAACATCCCATTGTCCTTCTTCCCCAGCTCTCTATGTTGAGCCTAACATAGGGAATATGGGATATCCCTTCAGTCACTTGGGATCAGCTGTCCCGGCTGCGCCCCTCCCACCCATGCACCCCCAGACTACTCACTGGCAAGGCAGCACAAAAATCAGAAAAGATCTTGATACTGTGCAAGCACTGCTCAGCAACAGCAAAACCATCTCTATATTATCAACCACAAATCCAAAACTCAGCCCCATATTAGCTACTGTGAAGAAAATTAATTTTACCCCAGGCAAACCTAGAACAATATCTCTGAAGTCCATATGCATATTTTAACAGCACTTATCCAGTACAGACCATGGGAAACTGCAGGTGTATGCAAGTGTATCTGTACTTATTTGTATCATTTTTGTTGATTAAACCTAACAGCTACATAGTTGAAGATTTATGAATAAGAGGGTGGCATAGAGCATTATTATGGGGTGTTAATTCTCCAGAATTAAGGGTCATTTTCTGTACATTGGTTGAGCTCAATACCACCCTCCACCCCCAAACTCCCCGAACAGCAGGGATAACTCACAAAATTGTTACTGGTTCTTGATGCCTTTTTTGTGCTCAGTGTTTAATATTAATATTACCATGAGGAGGAGGACCATGACTGCAGGAGTGACCTTCCATTTGTGGGCCCTAAAATCCTAAAAGGCCAGTTGTACCATCTGAATGTTCATAATAAGTTTGTGGGGCCTGACAGAGTTCATCCCAGAGTACTGAAGGAGTTTGTGGGAGTTACAGCAGGACCCCTCTGTCATGACCCATGGGTACGGGGCGTGATGCTCATTATAAATTCTCGTCAGGCAGATCAAAGACACCAGACCATGTGTCAGGGAACTCTCAGGCTTTTATTGTACTGTCACCATAACTCTGGCAATGAGCCCACTATTTACACTAAAAAGGTGTTCGTTAACAAGCCCTTACATTTTTAAAATATACTTCCATAAAAGGTGTTAGCTAAGGAGAACTTAATGTACAGTACACTTCAATAAGCTCTCAAGTCCCACAACAAACTCTTCCAAAGGTGCTGGCTTACAAGCCACAACACTGCTATTCAAAGGTGCTGGATAACGAGCCACAACACACTTCCACAAGGTCCCCACTCTCACAACAGAGTTTAGTACAGAGTACAGAATAGAATATGACAGCCATGCTTTGCTCAGGCAAAGGCAAGGCAAGTGAAGAAAACAAAGAATATCACCAGACCTCAGATCCTGCATTGGTCCTCCTGCTTGGATGATCCACAGCTCATTTTGCAAGACAAAGAAAAGTAAAAGAGAAAGAGGAGGGGGGGAAAGAGAGGAAGGACCCTCTTACACACACTCTTGCAGTTAAGAGTTACAACCCCGGCACACACCCCTTACGTAAACTAAGATTTTCTGTGCTGTTTGTTCACGCACACGCAGCCAGCCCCTCTCCAGGGAGTGAGCTGGGGGGGAACTGAAAAACAGTCTCAAGGCAGAGCATGAACTTGGCTTACAATAGCGCTGCCCCACCTCCATGAGACTCTCTCCTCCAATCACACCTTTCCTGTAGCAATCCTCAGAATGTCTGAGACGAATCATCCTTAGGTTTGGCCCTCTATACCAGCTCAAGCATCTACCAAACGTCTTGGGAGCCTAAAGAGGTCTCCACTGACTGGAAGCTAGCCAATGTCATTACATTTACAAGAATGGGATGAGGGAAGACCCAAAAAAGCAGACAGCTTCGTATAACCCTACCTGGAAAAATAATGGAGAAGATCTATTGGGATCCTATTGAAAGACATGCCAAGGACAATGAAATTATCAGGCACCATCAATGTAGGTTCACAAACGGAAAGTCTTGCCAACTAATCTGATATCCTTCTATGCCAAGGTGTGCTGATTTTAACGCCAGAAAACTGAACTCAAAATAAGCCATTCCCCTTGCCCTGCTCCTCCTGGTAAGGGAGGGACAAAAAACCAGAGACTATGTGTTGAGATGCCAATTCACTAGAAGTACAATGCGATGGAATGCAACATGCACAATAACAACATCAATTTAATAGCAGAAGTATACAAAAAGAGAAGATATTTTAGCCATAAAAAGGTGTTCACCACTGGGAAAAAAAGAATGGTGGACAGTTCTTGCAGATCATATCCACATGGCTTCTCCCTCAGACAAAGGCACTGTGATGACCGTTCCTGCACACAGCCCGCATGGTCATCAGGAACAGGGGCAAGATGGTGACGAAGCTTCCGTGGCTAATGTTTCCCATCTCCCAGTCTGAAATAAAAAGTGACAAAATAAAACCCCTAAAAACTATGGGGTCCACTTTGCTCAGTTCTGTGCAGGTGCCTCCAGCACTGCTTCTAACAGTCTGCTTCTTTGTGGGGTCACGCCAGCTGGTGATTTCCTGCAGCAGCCTCCCTGCCAGCTCTGTTGATTGAGCACTACAGTTGATACTTGGTTTTGGTGCTGTCCCTTTCAGCACCAGGGTCCACAGCCATGCTCTGGAGGTAAAACAGAAGGGGGAACCAGCAGGGTGGCAGAGGGACCAAGTCCACAGATGTTGATGCCCTGGTAACGGCACCCCAGCTTTCTCTACCACAACCACATCCCCAAGGATGATGTGGATGTTTTTGAGAAACAACTTGGTCGCACCCAGACAGCACTAAACTCCACCCCCTCTCCATAATCAGGACACAAGTTCTCCTTCTAGGTGGATGAAGGGAAGGTGGTAGATGTAGCTTTTCTGGATTTCATTAAAGCTTTTGATATTCTCCTTTACTATATTCTTCTGGACAAGTTGTCTTGCTGTGCAATGAGCAGGTACACAGCACTCTATGTGAACTGGTAGCAGGGCTCAAGCACTTGTCACAAAAGGAGTTACGTCTGGCTGGTGGCCCGTCACCAGCAGAATTCCTCAGGGCTGAACTCTAGGGCCAGTTCTGTTCAATATTTTTATTGATTATTTAAATGCAGAACTTAAATGCAAATTTGATGATGATACTAAAATGAGAGATGCTGTTGGCTCTCTCAAGGGAAAAGAGAATATAAACTGGGAGAGGAGTGTGTGTAGAGCAGCCCTGCAGAAAGGGATCTGGGGGTGCTGGTGGGCAGCAGCTCAGTGTGGGTCAGCAGTGTGTGCCCGGGCAGCCAGGAGGGCAAACCCCATCCCGGCTGCATCAGACACAGCAGCACCAGCTGTGATCGGGATCATCCTGCTGGATTCAGCCGTGGTGTGGCCTCACCCTGAGTCCTGTGGGCTGTGCAGGGCCCCACAGTTGGAGAAGGATGGGAAGGTNGGCAAAAAAGCTGATGAAAGGGCCGGAAGGCATGTCCTGTGAGGGGCAGCTGAGGACCCTGAGTCTGTCAGGTGTGAAGAGAAGTAGGCTGAGGAGTAAACTGATGGTGCTTTACAGCTTCCTCCAGAGAGGAAGTGGAGAGGTGCTGATCTCTTCTTCCCGGTATTCAATGGTGAAATTTATGAGACTGGCTCAAAGCAGTATCAGGGGATGTTGAGGTTTAACACTGGGAAATATTTCTTCACAAAGAGGTGGTCAAACCATGGAATAGACTTCCTGGAGAGGTGGATGGTGCTCATTATACACACAGCAAAGAGTATTTCTGTTCCTCTTGGACTGTTTGTGTGGCAAGGTTTTGGTGCTGGAGATGGAGCGGGGAAGGGCTACAGGGATGGCTGTAGTAGCTTTCTCTATTTCCAGTAGAACTACTGTGCAGCTTCTGTGAGAAGCTGCTGGTGCCAGCCAGCTCCAAGATTGTCCTGTCACTGTCCAAAGCTGAACCCATCAGCCACAAGTAGTGCTTCTTAAACATGTTTAAGAATGGGGAAAAAAATCTGCTTTAGAGCAGTACACAGAGAGAGAGTGGAGTGAGAATGCATGAGAGAAACAGCTCTGCAGACACCAAGGAAGATGGAGGAGGTATTCCAGACACTAGAACAGAGAGTTTCTCCTGCAGCCCATGCTGAAGACCATAGTGAGGCAGGCTCTCCCTCTGCAGCCCACAGAGGATCCAGTGCTGGAGCAGGTGAGTGCCCGAAGGAGGCTATGATGCATGGGAAGTCTGCACTGTAGTAGGCTTTTGGTAGTACAGAGACAAGGAGCCCATGATGTGGAGCACTTTTGCTGGCATGACATATGAACCCACAGGAGAGCCACGCTGAATCAGCCTGTTCCTGCAGGACTGAACCCCCTGAAAGGGACCCACAATGGAGCAGTTCATGAAGAACTAGTCCGTGGGAAAGACTTTTTTTGAAGAAGTTTGTGGAGGACTGTCCCCTGTGGAAAGGACCACACCTTGAAACAGGGGAAGATTGTGCGGAGTTCTCCCCCTGAGGAGGAAGGAGAAGCAGAGGCAACACATGATGAACTGACCACAACACCCATTCCCCACCCTCATCTGGTATAAAATTTCTGACTCATTAACTGAAGAAAACAGAAGTGTGAGGAGAATGAGGTAGATGTTCTTCACAACAAAAGCAAAAAAAAAAATTCTGGTCAAAAAAACATATGCTAAACAAGACAAGTCAGATAAACTTTCCACATGAAGCCACCCATTAAGCAGTCATCATTTTTGCAATATGACACAAGACACTGAAGTCTGATTATTTGAAGTGATTTTTTCTTCTCTCTTCAATGAAATTTACTGGAAGCTTTGCCTTTTATGCAAGTTCTGTATAAGAATTCAGTACTCTGAAAACACTTTGAATTTGTCCAATTGTATCTATAAATAGTAACATCTTTCTAGTTATATTCTCTAGTTATTTTCTTCAGCTGAAGAAGTCAAAATTGTATAGTCACCTTTCAGAGGTGTTGCAAAGTTATAAAAACTGTGAATCATAAGCTATGAGCAACTCGTATCTTCTGATCCCCTCTATCACTTGCTGTTGCCCCTGTTTTCATAGAGGAAGATCTCTGCACCTGCTGCCAAGAGTGGCTTGATAACACTTGTTTTCAATGAACTGCTGTGAGGGGAGTTTCCAGCTCTCACTGTGATATGCTAGCAGAATCTTTCTGAGCAACAGACTCCCTGTGTTGTCTGGTCCTTTGCTGGCATTCCGACAATGATAACTTTTGAAAGTGTCAATTTGGTTTTGTTGGTTAAAACAGTGCTGACCATAAACTACTCTACAATGATTTTTTGGGTTCCACGGTATGGTTACTACTTGACATGGAGTTTTAAAATATGCTTCTTTTCCCCAAATCAACTTTAAGCCCAAGCCCTTTCTTTTGCCAGACTGGTGGGCTTCAGGTGCCTCTACATAACTGGTTTTGCTTGGATCATGAGTAAATTTTTTTTCAGTATCCTAATCAGAAACAATTAAACAAGTTTAAAGTATTCTTGTATACTACAGAGTCTATTGTGTAAAGTTACAGCAACGTGAATTTAAAATCCAAGCCTTTTAAAGCTGTTGTAATAATGGTCTGATTAAGAATACCAAACATGAATCTGGTTCCAAAATTATTTTGAGTACAAACGTACAATTAGTTCTGTCTGTTAATAGTCATTACTCCTCCAGTACAGTTATTAAATCTATAAATATTCCAACCATTCATGTAAGTCTGATAGAAATTATCCCAATTTATCTGGGGATTTATTCTCTGCTTCTAATAATTAAAGTAGCCTGTTTTGCTAGACTGGTGGATGAAAGGAATGGGAAGAATAAAGGGTGTTGTCATTCTTGCTTCCAGGAAATTTCAGGTCCTTACAATATGGAATAGAGATAGTTATCCTTTCCCTCTTTAGCCAAGGCATTCTTTTATTCAAAAATGCTACTTTTATCTTTGTGACCTTACCATACTTGTTTGGGATTCCAGAATTCAAAGTTCTAGATTTTTAAAATAACTAAGATAGGAAAATGAGAGAGAAACAAGATAACAATTTCTGCATGTTTCTTAATCCAACATTAAAAAGTCAATGGCAATTTATTATGTATTTTCTAGGGTGAGAGTAGTGAAGGAGTGAAGTTGTTATCCCAGGTTCTTTCACCTGGTGTGCAAGAGTCAATCAACACTCTAAATCAAGATATTTGATTTAATTCCTATTCTGCAGAATCAGACACCCCACATATAACACGGTCAGTAAAACTTTTAGGAAACAAACACAGTCTTTTGTGTTAAAAAGATAACAAAGAAACAACTACACAGAAAAAGGTGACCATTCACCCTTATAAAACAAAAATCTCACTGGGCATGTGGTGGTCTTGGTCTGTTCATTTTACTGTCATTTACATTTGCAAATTTCCCTGGGGGATGTTTTTTAGCATTATAATTATCTAAGGTAACTCAAGATTATATTTTCATTCTGCCAGGTATCACCAAGTTATTATTTAACCTTACACTCTATTAGAGTTTCTGTTTTAGTCTATTTGAATAATTAGTTGACAATGAAATAAGTATTCTGTTCCTGCAGACTCTTCATTGCATTCTTTTCCTAGGGATCCTTTATTACTCCATTGCTCCTGCAGCCTCTTGTCATAATTTCAAGACCAAACCATAGTTGCTGTGAACTATTTTGTGGCTTTTTAGCTCCATCTGACATCAAAGTCAGCAGCTCATCTTGAAGATTCTACCAAAACGTGACATAGAACAGTTTATCAGCATTTCAGAAGTGCTCTCTTTGGGCTAATTTGTAGCTTTGGAATATGATTGACTTCTGTTTTGATATTCTGTAATGAACTGAAATTTTGAACTAAGCTGAGCAAGAACAGAAGAAGATAAAGTGAGCACAATAATACATAACATTTACTTCCTACCCTGTGTTTGGAAAGGAGCTTTTGCAGCCAAGGTTTGCTGCTCTTTTCAGAGTAATGGCAATGTAGGTGTTCATCCCAATTCATCTATAAACTTTATATTGTAACAAGGAGGAAGTCACTGAAAAGTATTTATCTACTATGCTCACTTGAGAGAAAAATAAACATGTTGACCTTCAGTTCTTTCCTCATTTAGTTTTCTTCTTATCAAAGGATGACAGCATTTAGCACAAGGACAAATGCCTGCATTTTTGTGAGGAATGTAGACAATGCTGTCATGAAACAAATAGCCTTCAGGAAAAAAAAAAATGGAAGGCTTTCAAAAGGCTTAATGTGTAAAAGAGGCGGTTTCAGTGAACCCAGTACTGTATGTCAAATGCCTAAATAAGGGGAAAAAAAGGCCTTTGCAGAAATAGATTTCCTACTGCCATGAGCTGCAGTGTTTTTACTGGAGAACTAAATACACATGTCAAAGATAAAATTTTAAAATGCTCCATTTATTCTTATGCAATATGCATCTTCCTGCTTAGGCTTATTATACCAGTTATTTTCTTAATTATTCATTATATTTAGAGACTGAAAGCAATAATAAGCTTCCTAAAGAAGTGTGTAAGCTGGATGGTAGGTATGTTTTTTTCCTACAACGTATCTCTGACTGAGGACTTGATTTCACCAAAAATTCTTTTTTTTTGTCCTTACTCCATTAGAATCAAGGTAACATACCCTCTGAAATAGCTTTGAAATGTAATAATTCCAAAAGTAATAAGAAATATAATTTGTACTGTTCTGATGGGAAAAGTATATTTCCCACTTATGTAGTTTGGGAAAGTAATTGCATCGTTTGGAAGCTACAGAAGATTTGATGTTATTGCCGTAGCTTCTGTCTGCAAAACTTTGTGTTGATTTTCCTCATTTTTTTCCTTTTATGGGTCCAAATTTGTGAATATCTAGTGAAAGAGTTACAGGAATCCATGGTGTAAATACTCAGACACAGAAGAAGAAATGTGTTTTTAATCACAAAACTTCCAAAATAACTATTGGAAATCTTGTATTGGTTTCTATGTGTTACTTTCTTTGCAGAATAATAGTTACTGCTTTAGCAGCTTCTGTCACCATATGTGTACAATAAGTAAATGAGCACAATAATGAACACATAAAAGAAGGCTAAACCCACCCAGCTTAACAAATCCATTCTCCCACCTGCTGTGTGCTGGAATACGAACAGAGCATTGTTTGGATCATAAGGATTAGTAAAATAACAGTCTTGGTGAACATGGTCATGTGGATAAAATGATTATTTCTTAAAGTCAGTGCATGATAGCTGGGATACCAGTGATTGTGCTTACTTAACTTATTATTCTAATCCAGTGTCTGTGGGAAGTGTATAATTATTTCAGTTGAACAGATCAACAATTATACACAAAATAAAGTTAAGAATATTTTATATAAATGAATTGTGATCCTCCATTTTTTCCTCTTTCGTTAAAAATGAAATTACTGTAATTAAAGTTTTCCTTACACACCATTTCTCTTTCAATAGCACTTCTCTGTGAGAAATGAAGAGTATAAAATATCTTTACCAGTAGAACTGGAAACAAGCTGGGATAGTTGTTATCCGCCCTGGTTATACTGAAGCTATAAAGCATCAAGTTGCAAAAGTTATCATGATTGCTATTCTGTGATATTTTAATACTCAATGGGGCTTTGACAATTGCATCCATGATGTAAAGAGTTTAGTTACTACATCATTCCTGTGTGTTCTCATTGTGAACTTAAACACACAATTGTCGCCTTTATCTATTCCTACTATTTTCCATCTTTGGAACTGGGGTAGCAACAACTTTTAAGGATTGTGAGGTTAATTAGTGAGACTGTTGAAAATAATGTAGGAATATTTCTACACAAAACATTAGCAGTCTTCAGTTCATATTCTTTTAAAAAGTCCAAAGTCTTTCTTCCTTCCAAAGTGTCTTTTATCATAGAATCATAGCATACTTTGGGGTGGAAGTGACCTTTAAAGGCCATCTAGTCCAATAAGCTGGGATGTTTTCAACCAGGTCAGGTTGCTCAGAGCCCTGTCTAACCTGACCTTGAATGTTGACAGGGATGGGGTATCCTCCACCTCTCTGGGCAAACTGTGACACTGTTTTATCACTATCATTGTAATAAACCGCTTCCTTTTATCTAATCTAAACCAGCCCTCTTTTAGTGGACCCTTGTCCTATTGCCACAGGCCCTGCTAAAATGTTTGTCCCCAACTTTCCTATAAACCTCCCTTAAGTACCAAAAGGCTGGAACTCTTAGATATGGATAATTTACTCTTTCCTAAATTTCAATTTCTTTGAAATTTCTTTGAATTTTTTTCATTTTAAGTTATCTTTGACCCATCTCCAAAGAAGATCTCAGAGGCACACAACAAGTGGCATAGTTCCTATTCTATGGTGATTCATAAAAGTAAAAGGAAAGAGGCAATGTTTCTGGTCTTTTCCCTAGTTTAGGGATATTTAGGTTCAAATTTATTCCATAGTGTTTCCAGGCCATTTTACATTACAGTCATTGAGAGACTCCCAACATAAATTCTTATGTTACCACTATTTATTTCACACAAAAAAGTAAGGCATTACTCATTAATGAGAAATGAAATCTGTGGAGAAGCTTAACACTCTAGTGGATGGAAATAGCAATAGCACCCTTGTTTTACTCCTTCAAGTTACAGTATTTGGAAGAGGAGCTCTTCTGTCTTCCACAGGGCAAGATCTGCAAGTGATCTGTTTGGGAAGAGAAACAGAACCTTCAGGTACATTTTGCACTGTGTCATGTGAAATGAGGAGGGTGTCAAAGACATTCCCAAATCAAGTTCTTCTTCTTCCCCTAAGAAGTGATAACCTTTTTGTAAGTCAGAAAGACACAATATCCCCCTTTTAGCAATGAGACATCAGCATGCAATTCTTGATGTCTCTTGTCAGTGTTCTCACTTTTCTATCTTCAGTATGATAGAAAGATTTGCCTGAGCTTGCTTTGCTGCTGTGACCTCAGTTTCTTTGCCATCACTATTGCCATGACAATTAACGTAAGCCCTAAACACACTCTAATACATTGGAGCAGACAGATGTATGGAGATCATCTATACAGCAGGCAGGCACACACTTGGATTTAGGCAATTGGTTAAAATAAATGGATATTTATTCTTATGATGTTTCCTGAAGATCCTTTTCAAAGGTTTATGGCTTGTGGATACACTGTGTGGATAGAAACATTTACATACTAGAAAAGGGGTGAGTGAACCAACACCTGAAGGATCCTATAGAAAAAGAGCACTAGTCTAAGCTGATGTATGTTTCAAGTCATATTTAGTTTATATAGGGGGAACCAGCACAATCACGAGACACTGGACAGATGTCTCTCAGAAGAGGATGGTGAGGTTGTGCTTTCAGATGTCTTCTGAAAGGAAGCTGAATATTTCAAATGCATTGTCCAAATGAAAAATCGCTAAAAGGAGCAACTCTAGACTCAAGTACAAGAATGCCAAAGAACTTATCTCTCATTTTTTGAATTGATTTCAAGACATAAACACTTTGAAGCAGTAAAGTCTAAATTAAAAAATAAAAATGCTCATTTTCTTCACACAATTCCTATTTAATGTCTTTTTTTCCCCCACTATTCCTCTAATCTTATGGCTTAATTACTTCTGTTTCTGACATTACTTTTAATATCTGCAAACAAAATCAGCTAATTTATACAATTCTTCTGAGATCCTAAGTCACACTTTTAATTCAGCTGTCTTGAACCAAGGAATAATCCATACCCTTAAAGCTCTGTAAAACAATAGCCAACTTCATGCATATGTTAGCATTGACCTGAAACCATTTTAATATCACAGTCTTACATCCTGAAGTACACCAAACAAGTTCACAAACAGTTTTACCTTTCATTCAAAAATTAATTATGATGATTCAACCAATCTGAGTTTTCACTTCAGCGTTGTGCTTAAATTTAAATTCTCACAATGTAAAGGTTGCATGCTTTACTGAAGTTGCAGTGGCTTCAAAACTATTTATGGCTAGTGTCTAGCACTCAATTTTTCTAATATGTGAGTGAGGTTTGGAGATTATTCCCTAATTTTGTGAAAGCATTTTAAATCTGATTTAGAATGATGCTGGCATTTAAGTCAACAGTTGTTAAATTCATTGTATCAAATACTATCCTTATTTTAGGATTATATTTGAAAATTAGAACTGAACAATGAATTACAGAATTACCAAGGAAAATAGTAATTTTCAATACCACTATTAAACCTGTAAAATTCAATACTATAAAATCAGATTTTTCACAATTAAAGCTTTTTTCTTGTTTTCATATTTTTGTAAAACACCACTGACTGTGACTGAAGAAAGCAAGGTGTCGAAGTCTCAAGTTTTCTTCCTTGTATTTTTATTTCCAAACAAAGATAGGAATGGCATACTGTCAAATAAAGAATTGCTGCCCTAAAATTGCACTGTGTCGTGTCACTGAGTCGGTATATGTTAATGTTGGATTATGTGATATGGTAACACATTTATCAGAATGCCATTTTGTGTGATAGTGCCACACAAGTTTGGTTATTTTGATTCACATTAAAATAGCTGTACTGCTGTTCTAACATGCGCACACCCCACCCCCATCCAACCATAGTTAAAAATACCTTTAAAGATATTTGGAGATGTATAACAATTTGTGGAAAGCTAAATCTTTTGTTTGTAATTCCTAGCAAAGTATGATGTTTAATGTTCTTTTACAAGTAAAGTGCTATATTCTCAGAATCATTCAAGCTGGAAAGGACCTCAGGACACCTATAGTTAAAGTAGGTGATCTGAGACAGCCAGCATGGCTGTACTAAGGACAAATTGTGCCTGGCCAATCATGTGGCTTTCTATAGTGGAGCGACAGCAACAGTCAACAAGGGAAGAACTGACCAACATCATCTACCTAGAGTTCTGCAAGGCCTTCATCATGGTCCTGCATGTCATCCTCTTCTCCAAATTGGAGAGATATGCATCTGAAGGGTGGACAATTTGGTGAGTAAGGAATTGGCTGGATGGATGCAGCCAGAGGGTTGTGGCCAGGCTCTATGTCCAGGTGGAGGCTGGTGACAAGCGGTGTCCCTCGGGGCATTTTGGGACTGGCACCCTTTAATATCTTCATCAATGGCATAGACAGGGAGTGAGTGTTGGATCAGCAAGACGGCAGATGGCACAAAGCTGAGTGGTGCAGCTGACACAAAAGAAGGATGGGATGCCATTCAACAGGGCAAAATCAAAAAGTGGGCCCATGAGAACTCCATGGAGTTCAATAAAGTCAAGCACGCCTGGGTCAGAGCAATCCTAGACATGAGTATAGACTGGGAGATGAACTCGTTGAGAGCAGCAATGTGGACAATGACTTGGGGGTTCTAGTGGAAGAAAAGCTGGACAATGTACACTTGCAGCCCAGAAAGCCAAGCACATCCTGGGCTGCGTCAGAAGCAGTGGGGCCAGCAAGGAAAGGGAGGTGATTTGTCCCCTTTATCTGCTTTCATAAGACCCCACCTGGAATGCTGCATCCACCTCTGGAATCCTCAGCACAAGAAAGATGCTGACTTGATAGAGCAGGTCCAGAGGAGAGCCACAAAGTCAATCTGAGAGCTGGAGAACTTCTATGAAGACAGGCTGAGAGAGTCTGAGTTGCTCAGGCTGGAGAAGAGAAGGCTCCAGGATTTCAGTACTTGAAGATGTCTTATAAAAAGGTGGGAGAGGAACTTTTTACATGAGCAGATAGTGATAGGGTAAGGAGGAATGGTTTTAAACTAAGAGAGAAGAGATTTAGATTAGATGTGAGGAAGAAGTTCTTTACTTAGTGAATAATGAGGCACTGGAATTGGTTAGGCCGACAAAAGGTGGATTCCCCATGCCTGGAAGCATTCAACCCCAGGTTGCATATAGCCATGAACAATCTGATTTGGTAGATGGTATCCCTGCCCATGGCAGGGAGGTTGGAACTAAATGGATCTGTAAGGTGCCTTCCAACCCAAAACATTCTATGGTTCTATGAAACCTAGTTCCATGGACTAGATCCTGGACTTGCTTTTCACTAAATGTCGACAGCTCGCCTCCTACTTGGACCCTGCTTTTGGGCACAAAGACCTGAGACCTTGCTGGTGAAGACTAAGGCAAAGATAGTGAGTACCTCATCTGCAGCCATTTTCACCAGATGAAATCAGTCTTCCTGCTCAGCTCTGGGTCCACATTTTCATTGTGTACTCTTTAACTGCTAGCGCAGGGATAGAAGTTTTCCTGTCGAGACTCAAAGGGAGCCCTGTGTGTCCTAGCAGTAATCCTGCATACATGAGAAAAAGTTCTACAATCTTGCTTTGAAGTCTGTTCACACTTAAAACTCCTTTTTAAATCTATTTGATACTTAACCTCAGTTATGTGTTCCACCTTTAGCCAAGCCAGTCTCCCAAGTCATCTTCATATTTTCCTCAGTATCATGGTTGCTACATTGACTATAACATCCCCAGCTGGTTCTTCCTTGTTTGTAAATACTGGGTCCAGGAGAGCTTCTGCCATTTCCTGACTCATCCAGCTTCTGTGACATGCAGTTTTTCTCAGAACACTCTAACACCCCCATCCCCTCTTTTACTTATGTCCCAGGGAGTTGCCCTTACAGCAGATGTCACGGAGGTTAACGTCTTCTGTAAACCAGGGAATAATGATACAGAGACTTCCTTGAGTTACATAAAATGGAACTTTGTCCACTTCTTCATTTGATAGGGTGGTTGGTAACAAATTTTCACCTCAAAGCTACCCTTCCTATTCTCTGTTATCATCCTAATGCTCATAGTCTTAGTCAGCCTATTTCTTATTCCATGGTAGCCCAGAATGCTCAAGACATCTATTTGCATGAAAAAAGACCCTTCCTCCTACCATTCCCTTCCTGAGAAGTATGGATCCATCCCTTATAGAGCTACAACCATGCAATATGTCTAACCACCCCACAGTTAGAGCAATGACATTATATTGGAGTTCTGCGCCATCATGTCAGGGTCTCACACTGTTTATTTGTCTGGCTTTTCACAAAATGCTTTCCGCAGTCTGAGTTATGTAAATGATAAGTATTTTACCATCTTTTTTTTTAATTCCAGAGACTTTGTGTTCAATCATAATAAGGTTTTGTGTTCTGAGCACACAATTACAGCTAACACTGTGCAGATCTGGCTTCACATTTTCCATTACTGTATTCCAAAAAACCCAGGGAAAAGAATACAGGTTGACACTAAACTCTCTGATGAATACAGACTAAAATTTCTAATATTTTTAAGGACTCCACTGCAAAAAGTTCCGTTATCAGTGCAATATATTATGGAAATAATTCCACTCATGCGCTGAAATTGTGATTGCACTGGGAAGGCTCAAGGCTCTGAATTTTAAGAAGGACCTTTACAGGCTGGTGTCTTGGTTTAAGACAATTTAAGGGGCAGGCACTCCAAAATGAATTACCTCCTCTTTAAGTTTTAACCGCTTCCTTTTCATTCAACAAATGTGAGTAGATATAAACAAAAAAAATAAGTTTATTAAAATCATAACAGCAACAGGCAAAAAATAACAGTGGTAATAACTAGTTACAAATTTGCTAAATCTTTCAGACCTCCAGAGAGTCTTTCAGACCTCCAGAGAATCTCTCAGACAAAGAGAAAAAAAATGGCAGAGAAACCCCTCCCTAGGATGGCATCCCTCAGAGAGGACCTCATGGTCTGGTAGATAAAGGCCAGAAAATGGCAGAAAAGCCCCTTTCAGCTCAGCCTTCCTCCACAGGAGCTTCTGAAGCAGTTCTGGTGGCAGAAGGAGGGTGCTGGCATTGCCTGGGAGCTGCAGCCCCACAGTATCAGCCTCCCCAGTCCCCTGTGGTCATACGTGTGTGAGGTCAGTGCTGCCCCTCACTGACCCTCCTGCCACACGCTGGACCTCGCTGGTCAATGCTGCTGTCTCAGGTCACTGTCCCGATGCAGGAGGAAGGAAACATCTTTGCTGAGCACCAAAGAACAGTGGCCTGTCTGTGACCCGCCATGGCTCAGCTCTGTGGACTGGGATATTCACTCTGAAACACAGGTGGAATGTGAAATGAAGCTTCTTGGGTTGCTACTGCTGCTATTCGGAGACCTGGTTGAAGCAACCTCCTCCAGATCCCCAAGAGAAACAAAAGAAGGCTTCTGCCTTGCACTGTGTCAGTTTTCCCAGGAAGAACAAAAAGCAAGAGAGCTTCTACCTGAGTGCCTCCGACCTCAAAAGGGACCCTGGGGCCAACTCCCTCCACGACCCCTTTTCCATCCACCGGTTCTTACAGAGATAAGTAACGATTTTTTGGCATACAGCATAGCACAGATAGGTATGGAATACACTAATGTTTTGGGTTACCCACGACAACAGGTGAAAAAACTGAGAAAAATCGTGTGCTTTATGGTCAAAGATTGAATATGTACAGTTACAAGAGGAAAGATGTTGATTGTTCCTAAATGAACAGTGGTAGAGCGTATTAATTATCTTGTCAGTTATTTCCTGAGCTTAGTTCTCTGTATGTCACAGGAAAACTCATTTCAAGTTCATGGGAATTGAGGTGATTATCTACACATCCATCAATCTGATTGCCAGGCAATCCGCAAAGTTGTTTCCTTCTGAATTCAAAGGTAAATGTTCTAAACTGGTTAAAATAGGCAACTAGGAGTTGTTAACATGCCCCTCCTGATCTCTCAGTATTTTTAAAAGCAATTGTAGCTCTGAAAGGATAGAGCTGTCCTAAAATGGGTATGTCACCTACTGAAGCATCTTTTAGGCAGGATTGTGGCAGGTTCTCTATGCACAGCTTCCAACAGCCTCCTAGAAGGTGATCTGCATGTATATGGCAGGTGCTTCTAGATATGCAGGAGAAAAGAAATAGCCTACACCCACTTTCAGGGTGAAAACATTTGAAAATTGCTCCATGTAAGAGCAATCCACCCTGTCTTCCATGAAATAAATTATTTTTAAGGCAACACAGTTGCTGTGAGAAGTGTAAACATTATTTACATTAGCTAATTTATCCTTCCTCCTCAGTATGCTTATAAAAGTTTATGCTTATAAAAATATATGCCTTTTTATTTCTAAGAGGACAGTACTTTATCCTTTTTTTACATCACAATTGTACTAGAAGCAGAAACCCTCCCACTTCTTAGAAACCCCAATTTTTTTCATCAAGCCTGAAAGCTCTTTTTAGCTCATTTCATACCACGTCCCCATAAAGGTCTCATGCTAAAGAAGGTTCCAGCTTGAAAGAAGTCAAAGTCACTCTTTAATCAATTGCAAGGATCAACTGCTAAGTCACCTAAGACTTGATTCTCTTGTCCCTAGAATTGCTTGAACTAAATATTCTGTTTTCACAATTCTGCTAAGCTCTCACTGCCTCAAGGAGTGAGAGAGACTGGAGCAGAGACATCAAACTAATGTCTCTGATGTGTCATTGCACAGCATATTGCCATTAGGACATCAAGCCAGCATGATTTATAAGCAATTTTAATTAATTTTCTGAGTCATTTCCTAAGGGCTTAATTCTGTAATCTTATTAGCATGAGCCTAACATGCTATAGTAAGACTATGCTTTCTAATCTTTCTTTTGTTGTTAAATACAATCTCTGCTTTCATTAGGAAACTCTTGAAATAAAGCAGGTTGCTCTTTTGCATGGTGAAATTTGTCTATGTTCATTAGAAATTAGTACCAGAAATTATGTAGTGGAGTACATTAGTTCTTAATACAGAACTCATCACCTACTTCTTTCCTTTATTCTTTTACTATGAAATTATGCTAGAAGTGATTAAGGTTCCTACTTTAAAGAAGACACATGTCTAGAATTTTAGACATGAAATAATCTCAGCCCCACTTTATTTAATGTTCACAGAACCAAATCTTAATCCCATTTCATTCAGTGAAATCTGGATTTCTTTTTACCCATTATAAGCAAATAAACTATGCTCATGAAGATATGTACAGATTATGAACTGCAGAATAGTGTGTTTTACTCTTTGCTTTTTAGCCTCTGCTTTAAAAAAGGAAAATAATCAGTAGATGATCTGCTTGAAGCTAAATACTTTTTGATTATTAGTATTTTTCCCTAGAATTTACACATGGTATGATATGGGTTAATGGTATGGGGTTTTAGTGGTACGGGTTAAGTTATAATTATCACATCCCATTGTCCACAAGCAGTTTTTAGCTGCAGTAAATTTACATTATTCTGAGGGATCTTGATCTAATGGAATAATCAAAAATTTAAGTTACCTGGGTATTTTATGTGACATAAGTTTAAAAAAATCATTTTAAAATCACAATTGTGTGATACTACTTTGATTTGACATTAATATTCTAATTATTCCCTTAATATAGTATAATATGTTACTTAAAATATTAATATGCACAGCATTGTCAAGTACAAGCATCATTTCTGTTACAGAAATTAGAGCATGAAATTTTACATAGGGGAAATAAACACATTTTTAGCACAGAGGACCAGAAGAACAGAGTCAAGGCTTACAACACTTAGGAAAGCAGATAGGTCTCTTACTCATGAAGGAACACAGAGGTGTATGCCCTTATAAGAGTCCAGGGCAATAGAAAAGAGATATAAAATTGTTATGTAATGATCAGTAACATTCCTATGCCCTCCAGAGTGCCCTAAAAATAAAGGATAAGTACAGAGTGAAGAAAGATAGTTTGTTTTCCCCATGAGTTTTACACTAGTTATGGGATAAAAAGAAATTCAGCTGTCGTGTAGGTCTTTGAATCTTTCTGCCACCATTTATCACAATTTCCCCAATATTATTCTGTTTCTACATGCAGGAAAAATAGTAGACCATAAACCAGAAATCATTCAAGACTTAAATATGTAAAATTTGAATATGAAAATAAGTTGAGTTAGGACATCAAGTTTTAATGTGGAAGATTTTCATTCTTTTTGTTTTGTTTTGTTTTGTTATTGACAGTGTTATTACAGTTAAAATTGGCTGTGAAGTTTTAACTGATTCTCTCATTTGCAAAAGCCATACTTATGCCTTCCTCCCCTTCATACATCTTTAGATTATTCACACTGTGCAGACAGAGGTGAAGTGTAGTGCTTTTGTGAATATCAAAAGTGTATTAAGCATGCTAATGTAACAAGAGAGCACTTTTGGTAATGTACAAATTGTTGCAAGGGTTCTATCAGTACAAGTTGAAGGAAATGTTTTAAGAATTATTTGAGTCATCTCATGATTGTAAGGAAGGTAACACCTAATCTGTTTCTGTTCTCAGAAGATGAAAAGTACAGAAATTAACAGTAAAAATATCTTTCATACTGTCCCTTTGCATCAACAGAAAATGGACATAATAATCTGAAAGGATTGCACTAAAAGCCTGTGATACCGTTTTTCATCATGTGTAGCTTTAGCAGTCACCAGTGCTACCTTCTTTTCTTTTCTAAGTTGGACACCACCAGTAGTGAAACACAGAGAAGTGAGCTCAATCTGGCTCAGGTGAGGTGACTGACTATCCTCCCCTTCTCCTCAAAATCACAATACAAACATGAGAAATGAGAGAAGTCATGAGGAAGAGTCCTGGAAGAGTCTTCAAGTCCTGAAGGAGAGAGCACTGAGGATGAGCAAAAATGACAATGAATATAGACGTAAATTAAAGAGTAAAATTGCATTAAATTCCACTCAAAAAGCAGCAATTAATTGTGTATTTGAAAGCGATGGTCTGGATGGATGTATACAGCTTACCAAGGATGAGCAAAGGTATTAAACTTTTTCCTGAACTGCTTCCTCAGTAGTCACACAACTGCAATATTTTTTTGCCTAGGCAGACACCTTGCAATTCAGACTTCCTCTCACATTTCTAATTTCTAGTGTCCACAGCACTTTTTTTCCACTGATTCACATGTTTCCTACACATTAAATGGTGAGATGGCAACAAATAAAGCATAGGAGACTGATTAACAATGACTTCACTGTATTTAAAAGCAAAAATTTTCAAACTAGATGGAGAACTGCAAAAGGCTTAACAGCTAATATTTTGTATCTGACCCTACATGCCCTCAAATGATCTCTGAAAATCAGTTTCTATTTTGTTCTGTGGAGCTCTGAAACATAGTACAGTGTCGTGGGCTTTTCTGTGGCAACAAGTAATTGTATCTTATTTTTTAGGGTGGATTTGACTCTCTTCCTTACACTGACATTAGAGATGAAAATCTCCATGGGATTAGAGTCACACTGCTGCACAAGTGCTATGAACAGAAGATAAACTGGGCCATATTTTTTGTTTTGCATAGTGATCTGACATTTGAGAGTTGATATTTCTCATTGAAATACCTTGAGAAAAGGAATTTCCTCACAGGTTTTCATTACCAGAATAAAGAGCAGAGCTGATCTGCAGGGCAGTGAAGTATAGTTAAAGACAACTATAAACAAGTGGAATGAGGTCAGTTTTCTGGACTCCAGGGAAAGCAGACTGCAAAAAGACCCTGTGAAAGCAGTGTGGAAATTATACTTTCTCTTTTGTAAAGGGGAATTTGTTTGAAGAAAAAGACAGTTATTGATTGTTTATTCTCTTGATACATAGAAGTCAAAAACATTAGCAGAAGACCATCTTCAATGGAAAAATTGGTATTTGTTCTTTTTCAGAAAAGAAAAAAAGCCGCTGAGTACAGTAATTTCAAGTACTGCTCTGTAACAGAAGGGAAGAAGGGAGAAGCTGCTCCTGGGAAATGGCTGTCTGAGTTCAATTAATGACTCTATATGACCAGCAAGAGTTTACTTCATTAACTAGCAGTAACATTTCCTATGCCTTCCACTAACAGTGGCTTTACTTAATGTAATATTAGTTAAGACACGATATGATCGGAAAACATCATTGCCAGCCAAGTGTTCCTCAAACACAACTGATTTATCTCTTTGGCACCTCATTAAAATGCAAACTATATTGAAATTGATTTTCAGCACTTTCAGGCAGGAATGTTTGTAATAATGTTAATTTGCAAATTTCCTCTTTTTTATATGTTTTCTGTATGCTGTGGTTACCATGTTCAGCCCAAGGCTATTTGTATTGTGCAGACAGAAAATGAAGAGCGAACATTTATTTCTCATATCTTTGTGAGGAACCTGAGGCGCATGAAGATATTTGTGCTGTAACAGGCACAGTCAATCTCCTTCACTCCCTTTAGTCACTATATATCAACAGCAAACTCCCAGCTAGTCTTGCTGCAGCAATTAACCTGCCAGGGCTTTCTGCTGTCAGACTCAGTAATAATAAACTACCCCCAGTGAGAGACAGAGCTATAGATTCTCGCCCTGCAACTTCCACAGTGGGTGAATTATTCAGAATCAGCATGATTAAAGAGATGACATGGTATTAGTTAAAAACACATACTTTTTTCCTCCCTGACTGAGATTTAAACCTATTAAGAAATAACAGTGGAAGAAAATGGGTCTTTACCATCCATCCATAGGTCTTGGAAAAGTGATTTCTAGAAAACTTGTTTATAATGCCTATAATTTTGAAATTTTAGGGATAAAAATGTAAATAACAAAAGGGATAGTGTAGTTAAATCATAAAACATCTGTAAATCCAAGAACCAAATAAATCAGAGTAAAAAAGCATTAGGGACATAGAAACAAAGGTATTATTTGGGTAAAATTGCAATGTAGCATCTCCTTTTTTAAAGTAAAAGACAGCCTCACTATTCATAATTTTTACTCAATGTTATTATATAGAACGTTTTAAAAAGATATATTGAGAAATATGAAGGGTTTCCTTATTTATAACTTTCTGTTTATGAAATAAAAGAGAGGGGAAAGGTAGCATTGTTACAAATACTGTAATATATTACCAACAAATCAATTGTTTACATTTCCTGGTGGCAGGGCAGCACTGTAATGTTATACATGCATTGCAATTGAGTTTACTAAAACAAAGTCATGGAAAAATGAACTTATCTTACACACTTCTAGTCCCATTAAAATCATAATTCATTTGCCAATCTCAGTTTACTCAGCCACCTGATAACACATTCTTAACTAATTTGCCTAGTGATTACCTGGAGAATAATCTCTCTAAAATGCAAGACTGGGCCTGTGTGTTAGAAGTGGTGCTAAATCCAGTCAAATCCATATTCTGTGACTACTAGACCAATGTGAATTATATTATTTGTCACACTCATCTATATGAAATGGAACTAATCTGTTGATAGAGAAGGACAGAGATAAATAAGAACCTTTTTTTTGTTGTTGTTTATCCAGACCTTCAATACAAGTAGGAATGAATTAAGCATGCATTCCATACTAATGCATTTTTCTTAACATTAGACCAGGTAAATTGTTAAAGAATGCAGGCAGGCAAACTGCATACAGACAAAACTAATATCTGCCCTACAGTATGCTGGTCAAAGGTAATATAACCTTTTAAATCTCAGCAATGGATAAACTCGTTTAAAATAAAACAAACTTCTTGAAATTTAGGAGGAAGGAAGTATTGATTTACCTCTTTTCAGAATAGTTTAACTTTTACATATAGAAACAAATGAGTTGCTGTTTTCTGTAGAAAGGAGAATGAATTTCATAGTACAGTACTCTGTACTGTGCTGATTGTATAAACTGACGTTCTAAAGTTTGTGTTCTGTCTTTGCATCATATGTGATCATTTATGAAACTTATCTAAATCAGCCTTCTAAAGTATAGACATTTATATTGAGAATTCAAATAGAGTTATAAGATGTATTTTGAGTTTACAAATGGATGAAGTAGACCATCATGAATCCCATATAACAACTACAATTGCAAAATATGGTTTTACCTATCTGATCTAAATACTCTATTTTCCTAAACATTTGGGAGTACATTCTTTCACATGTAAGTTAGCCAGAAATTAAAAAGGAGCTCTCAGACTCTTAACTCCAAGGCACCACATCTTATTACTGAAAATATAGTGGTTTTTATTAGGAGCAGTTTGGATTTCTCTGTTTTGCTAAAGTGGCCTACACAGTAATTTTGAAGTGTTATATTTCACAGAGTTGAGGTACTACAAATATTGAGACTTCTTGTGTCAAAGTGGATCAAAGATTTGGATGGATTACTTTTCAGGAAACTGACCATCACCCAGTTTTCAAAACTGAACACTAAAAGCTAGAACTCTGAAAAATAAAAACATTAAAACACTGTTGAAAAAAAAAAAAAAGACTACACTTTACCACCATATTTTGGACGACCAGGTGATGATAATTTAGAAATTATATTTATCTTTGTTCTAGTGGATTTTCTTGTGAGCTTTTTTTTCTCAGTTAGTTGTGAGGAAACAAAAAGGACAAAAACTTTTCAATTTCTACATCTTAAATTCATATTTAGGTGTCTAAACAAATAGCAAAGTCTCTAAATGTGCTGCTCTTGCCACTGCTCCCAGTGAAATTGCTTAACTTTGCTGAAAAGTGTAGTATGCCAGAAAATCAGGCTATGTGTGTATAAGTGCCAAGAAGAGAATGTAGGATATTATCGTCACTACTCAGAATGCATATTGGGTAAGAACAAATAGCCTTTTCTTTGGCTGACCAGTAATATGTTTGTCATTTTTGAAGGGTCTCTACAGACTTTATTATGATAGTCTGTTTGAGTAAAGATGTGAGAACACAACACTTTTGCCTTTTTGTATCTTTTGACCTTCCTGATGTCCTTAAAAAATATCATCCGTCCATCTCTCCCTTCAAGAGTTTCTATTTTTTATATTATCTGGTCTGGAGAAAATCAAAACCAAAGTTCATTTGGGGACTATAATTCTCAAGCCTTTCCTACTGTGTTCAAAGTGACAATCATTATCTAGATGAATTTATTTTGTTCATGTTAATATGATATACATCAATAACATATTAAATAAAATGTTTACAAAAATATTTAACATCCATAGGAAAAAGAACTTAATGCATACTTTCAAGTCCATGGCTAAGCAAATTCTCCTTTCTTAATCCCCTAAAACTTTGTCCGTATTTGTTAGACAGAAACAGGAATTTTAAAGAGCACATTTTTTCCTGCAAGCCTAAAACATGAGTTTTAACATGGAATGAGTTATTTCTGGCTTGTCACAAACCATATCTTTCCAACTTCCTATGAAGAATGTTTAGGTAACTAGCATAGACAAGATATTTAGGTTTAGAAGGCAAAATCTTGTGTTACACAACAGAAGAGTACATTTTTTCTGTTTATCCACCTTGAGAAGGAGCTTGGCACAGGTGACCTCCAGAGGTCCTGTCCCACCTAATTGGTTTCTGTGATTTTAAGATGTTTGTTTCCAAGTCATTTAGGTTATATTAACAATCTTAACTGGGCTTAACGTTGTATAAGTCTGTGATAGAAATTACATCAATTACAGTTAACTATTTATTAGTAACAAACTGGATCCTATCATCCTTTTTGGATTTTTCTCCAAGTGTTTGATGAAACTATTTTTGAATATATTTTCTTAATTATTATCTTGTGTTCTCCTTCTTTCTCTCCATAAATTCAATGGGTTTTTTTCTCTTTTTTCTTTTTCTATTCCAGAAATTTAGTCATGATCCAATAAAAGAGTAGCTTGAGGGCAACAGTGCCATCCAAAGGGCACTCAAATAAGCATTTAACACACAGTAAAAAACCCCATGAGTTTTTCAACTCACTTTAGAATTTAGTGTTCTTTGTTCAAAAGTATGAAAAACACATTTAGCTACAAAAATATGCTGTTATTCAGTCCCACACTCTTTGGAATCTTATCTCATAAACTAAGATAGGTGCCCAAATCTTCATACTTCTCACAGATGAAAGAATAGTGATGTAAGATATGTGGGAAATATTATCATGTACTATGCAGAATTTTGTATTCCTATCCCATTAAAACTGCATGGGAAAAAAGTTATCTTCTGACTCAGCCACAAAATTTCAGTTAGTTTAAAATTCTCAATATGCCAGGTAGGCTGACAAACCCAGAGTGCTCCCACTCTGGAAGAGATTGATTTTGACTTCCTGTGAAAAATTTGTTTTCTATAAAGGAGGTGTCAAAGTCTATCCAGAGCTATCTAGCTGGTGCTGTGTGACAGGTGAATGTTTCATTTCATTCTGTGACACTGATTAGATTCTGAGATTTTTCATCTATCCAAGCTGCAAGTTGGATTCTTTTCTTCACAATTAATAACATATTGAATGTAGTTTTGGACCTACTAATGTGTTCCCTTTGGAAATGCAGAACAGTGGTAGTCCTATATTAGAAGATGTTTAAGCTCTTTCTGGAAAACCTATCTCAAAATTAGAAGTCAAAACTGATGCTTGATATTACTTTACTGAAAATGGATAGACAGCAATGTGTCTTGATCTGAGGACTATGGAAATAAAATGTGCTGCTTTTCTGTAAACAAGGTATTGTATAGCCTCCTGGCCACAGGCAAAATTAAATTAACAGTTATGCCCTTCAGTTTTTTGTGGGAGGAAGGACATTTTCTTTACTTTTAAATGTCTCAAGAGTAGTGGGATAAAGGTTCTCTAATTCTTAATGCAATTAGTACTGCTATTATTTTAAAGAGGTTTTTTATTTTAGAATCATGTTTTAGAATTCTTCATTCTTTATTTTAACATATACTGCAAGCTTCCTGACATCAATTTCAAATATGCTGTTCTCTTAACGTATTTACAATTTTCCATTTTGTGTATTGTTTGGGGTTTTTTTGAAGTAGTTTTGAATTTATTTAGCAGATGCAGTCCTCACACTACTTTCAGGCTTATTATCATCACGCCTCTCTCTATTCAATATTATCAACATCATCCCACTCATCACAATCTTGCCTGAATCAAAGGCAACTTGTTTCTTGTTGGTGGAAGCTTTGAATGAATAATTCATCTGGAAAAGCCTTCTATGTTGTACATTTCCAGAAGACAGAGCAATTCTCTTGTCAATCACAGTGGCTCTGTCAGTACTAAGTTCCATACAGCATGTGCTTCAAATGTACGGGGGATGACAAGCAGCTGAGATTACCAACTGTGTTAGTCCTGGCCATCCTTTTAGCTTTTCTTTGACAGAACATTCAAATTCAAGTCTCACTCTAACACTGCATTGAGAAATCAGTGTCAAAATTTCCTCTCTGTTCTCACCAATACAGTTTGGTTGAAAGCTCTGACATATATTGCAACCAAACTGGTCACAAGCCACAGTTACTCATCTCCAGATAGTTGCATCTCATTTTGGCTCCTGAGTTTTCTCATGCCTAGGCAAGCTGGGTCTGGGCTCAGGCTGGCTCAATATGAAGGCAAAGCTTCAGCTGATAGTGCAGACATCTTCATATGTGGGGACCTCTATGCCTAAATGTATCCCTACTGACAGAGGTTGCACTCTAGTCTTTTGGAGGATGGACTCCTTGTCATTTCTCTGAAGATTAATCTTCAGAAGACTAGTTGTGACTAATTGATTGTAGTACAACCAGAAGCATAAAGTAATAGGAAGAGAAGTTATACTCTAAGAATCTTTCACTCTAAAATAAACACAAACATAGGGAAAAATATGATGTTGCACTTCTAAGATGGACTATATTAACATACTGTTAAAGTCCAAAAGTAAAGATTTTGAAAGTATGTGTTTTTTGTTTTAAAATCTTTTCACTTTCTTCTTAAACTGATCTTTGTCAATATGACAGAGGTATGGCTAATAGAGCAACAAAAATTTGAGTGACTGGCATTAACTAGGTATGACTGTTCCCATCCACTGGAAGCATTTGAGAGTAAGTCTCCATCTACGCTAACAAGTAATGCAGCATTAAAACAGCGGCTCTCTACAGCACAGATCTAACATTCACACCATAGATGTTTTACAAGGAATTGTTTCAGATTAGCTATAGTCTTATGCTGTGAGATGAACAGTCAATAGCACACTCAGCATTTTTGACATGCTTCTGATTTGGCTTTGTAGAAAAGTAATCTTTTTGTAGTTTGTGTAGTACAAGACTGAAAGAAAATCAGTGGACAGATTAGGAGATCTATTTTAAAATCACGCTCATGTTCTGAGCTAAAATCCTAATGTACAACACAAAGCTACTACTTCTGAGAATATGAGCCTTAAAAGAATATGCAGGTAGAGAACAGATCTAAGACCTCTAAAGATCTATGAAGATGGATAAACTGCCAGGCCTTTTATTTCTCCTATCATTTATGAATTTGTAAAATTCAATTGATAGATATGGAATTGTTGTTTACCTCTGTGCAAGATAATGTCATCCTTCAGGAAGAAATAAAGCCTCCAAATAAATGAATATATCAATCTGTGCATATGTTATAATAGGGACTAATTCCGTTTCTTAAGGTATTGACATTTCTAGCATATATTCTGAACAATGAGATATCTTTTAGATAGACTGGTGCAATGTGCTGCAAAACTTCCATTTAAAAGGCACTATTGAGTATGAACATACTTAGTCTAATAATTGAAGTTGGTTTTCCTCTTTAGAACAGAGATTAGAAACAGCTTATTGTAAGAAACTTCTCTGACACAGTATAAGTTTCTGTAGTTGGCCTGATATGCAGGAAAGATTCCCTCCTAGATATTCTGTTTGTAAACAGCAAAAAAAAGGTGGGTGAAATGGTGATTGGTGGCTTGGTCACAGTGACCATGAAGTAGTTGAGTTTCAAATTGTTGGGAATAGGAGAAAAACTGCCAGCAAACTTCAGCCCTGGATATGTTGAGAGTTCAAGAAGGCAGTAAGGTTCTGTGGGAATCTGTTTTGAAGGTATGGGGCCTATGAATGCTGGTCACTTTTTAAATCCATCTCTTAAGAGCATAGAAGCAGACAGTTTGAAAGTGTCAGAAGTCAAGTGTGTGGGGCAAAAGGCTGCCTTAGCTGAGTGGGAATCTTTTGCTAGAACTCAGGCAGAAAAGGAAATTGTATGGAGCAAGGACACATGACATGGGAAGGCTAAAGAAAATTTGTGCAGCCAAAGCTCTACTGTTTGAGCTGACCAGTGCTGTGAAGAACAATAAAAAGGGTTGGTTTTTTTTTAATACGTTAACAGAAAAAAGAGGTACAGAGATAACACTGGTCCATTACTTGATGAGGTTGGTCACCTCACAAATTGGGACATAGACAAAGCAGAGCCACTTCATGTGTTCTTGACTCTGTCTTTAACACCTGTGGTCTCTGGAGCCCTGTGTAGAAGACTGACTGCAGACTTAATAAACTCCCAGCTGACTCTGAACTCACTGCTCCAGCTAGTTGGACATGACTCTATGGGTCCTGATGGGATTCATTCAGTGCCAATATCTTCACGAGATCTCAACATTTGTCAGTTGGTCTGAGGAGTCTGGAGACGACTGAGTCAACTGGAAGCTAGTAAATGTTCTCAGTTTCCATGAAGAGAACAAAGGAAGACACAGGCCTGTCAGTCTCACTTCAGTGGTAAAAAACCCAGTGAAGGTTTTTCTGGGAATTACTGAGAAAACACTTGAGAAAAAACACTTTCATTGGTCATAGCCAGCAAGGGTTCACAAGGGGACAGTCAGACAATTACAGGATCACAGAACGGTTAAGGTTGGAAAGGACCACAGGGGGCCATCTGGTCCAATACCCCTACTCAAGCACAGGGTCATCCTAGAGCATGTGGCACAGAATTGCATCAGAAAGTTGTTGAATATTCCCAGTGTGGGAGACTCCTCTCTGGAAAGTGAGTTTCACTAGTCAGTCACCTGCACAGTAACGTTCTTCCTCATATTCAGATGCAACTTCCGGTGCATCAGTTTCTGCCGATTGTCTCTTGTCCTATTGCTCGGCACCACTGAGAGGAGCCTAGATCCATCCTCAACACCCTCCCTTCAGATATTTGTATACATTGATGAGGTCCACTCTCTGTCATCTCTTCCCAAGGCTGAAAAGGCCCAGCTCCTTTTGCCAAGTAGCCTGACCCTGCTTCTATCTCCTGTGTGTTTTCTGCTTATACTTGAAGAACGACAGTTCTTAATTCATCCACAGACATCTCTTGACCCTTTGGCCCGACTTCTTTCTTATCAGTATGCACTGTTCTTGAGCCTAGAGGAAGTGACCCTGGAATATCAACCCTTTTCCCTGCAGTGCCCCATGGCATTCTTTCAAGAAAATTCCTTAAAGAGAATGCTCAAGTTCTCTCTCATGAAGTCCATGGTTACAATTTTATTTGCTGCCCTGCTTTCTTCTCGCCCAATACTGAACTCCACAATCTCATGGTCACTACCCAGCTAAGGCTGCCCCCAGCCCTCACGTCCCCCACAAGGCCTTCCCTGTTTGTTAGTATGAAGTCAAGCAGCACAACATTCCTTGTGGGATCCTCCACTATCCATGACAGGAAGCTGTGATCAGAGCTTTTCAGGAACCTCCTGGGCTGTTTGTGTTTCACAGTGCTGGCTCTGCAGCAGATGTCAGGGTAGTTAAGTCCCCCACAAGAACCAGTGTCTGTAACTCTGAGGCTGCTTCAAGCTGCCTGTTGAAGGCCTCATCCGTTAATTTGCTACTTTTATCCCAAACAAGAGAGAAGGCCTGTGGAAAGCAAATTAAATGTTTTGAAACCTAATCTGGAGAAATTGCTGGCTTAAATAATGGGTTATATTTGTTCATTTTCTAATTCTCCATGCCAGCTGATCCCCTCCAAAAGTATCTTGCTCCTTTATGACTCAAAAATGACAGGCATCTCTTTTGTTTGTTATTTTCCTCTCTTGATGGTATCCAAATAGCAAGCTGCCTGATGGTTATTCAAAAATTATGATGTGGAAGTGGCTAAAATTTTTTTAACTACTTATTTACCTCCACATGAGTCTCTTCATCTATAAGGAGGAGAGGAAAAGGCAGAACATTTATCTTGCTACAGCACTAAATATCTGACTTGTGTTATGTTCTCTGTATCTTTTTACAGATGTTGTTTTGTAAATAAAGTAAATCTGAAGATGCCCTTATTGTTACCATGTTTTTCCTTAATGGGCTTGTTTAGGTACAGATATGTCTAAATGAAGAGGGAGTCAGAATACTTGGCTAATCATAGTGGCTGTACTACTGCTGAGTTGCTACATAGCCTTGGGCCAGTCTTTAAACCTCCAAGAACATTAATTTTATTCTCATTTCCTAAGAAGAACCATAGAAAAGATATTTAAGATCAGATACTACAATGATTGATGGTAAAGAGAGAAGACAGATACAGAACAATTATGTTTGAACTTCTAAGTGACAGTTAATTGATGTGTTATTATCCATCAAGACATTATAATTATTTAAAGAACTGCTTATTCACTTTTGTCCCAAGTCCACAACCCAGAAAATAATACAAAAATCAGTACTGTTTATCCACAAATGCAACAATCTATCAACACAATTAATTAAGTATTAATTTGTAAGCCTTTCTCCTAATGCTCAAGCCTAGAGATCCTTTTTGGAAAGTTTCTTCTCTTAATTGAGCTTAAAAAATATGTAAAAAGAAAATGTGCCACAGGAAATGTTTCTGTTCAAAAGCAAATCTTGTATGTTGAATTTAAAAAAATACATACTTTATATATTAAAAAAAACCCCTGGTTTTTCAATTTCTTCAAAATCTACTTCCCTTTCTATGGAGCTCAGACTTGCAATTTTTATACATGATAATGTAATTCTGCTATTAAATTTTTGTTAAAATCATGCAGAAGGAAGAATTAGTATTCTATTTTTTGCTAGGGTTTGACAAAAAAAGTCAGAAACCTCATGCCTTTAATTTTGAATGCAGTGCTTTTATTTCTAGTACATTTCTATGGAGAAGCTCATCATTCTGGAATTATGATTTGTTCCTAGAGAATAGTGATACTAACTCATTGCCTTTTTGTAGCTCCCTCCAAATCATTAGAAAACAGCATTCTAAAGGGGGGGGAGGGGGAGTGCACAAAATTTTAAATTTACTAAAGGTTCAGGATGATGTAGAAGTTAGTGAAAAATTTTTACCATGTGTTTTCCTCTGTCTTTTCCATTTATATTTCATAATTCACAGACTTTTTAAATGCCTTTGTGCTGTAAAGTAGCTTCAAAAGATGCTTACCTTCAGATAAGTGACCCTTCAAGTTACTGGTGCATGGGTAACTTTATCCACATTGTGGCTGTAGCATTTATTATGACAGGTGATATGTTAAGAGACTAGAGAAAGAATTTTCCTAGTTATCGGTAGTATGGATATTCTCTCAGTATTGTAAATTTATAAGTTGTTGCAAAGTTTTTTCTACTGTTCATCTTGTTCTGTGACCTAACTGACAATAAATTAATGCCTTTAATATGTATAGTAATTAATGCTCACTAAATGACACATCATAAAGAACCATTTAGACGCTAGTGGACATACAGCTCAACTCTTTCAAAGTCTGGTTAACATCAGAGCCTCTTTACATGGCCAACACTTAGCTACTTCAAATAAGGATTTTTCATTATTACTAAAATTATAAATCACAGTTTCTAAGCAAAACAAGTGACACCCCAAATAAAAGGAATGGCTTGGAAGTATGTTCTTCGGAAACCATAGTGTGTGCACACAGATGTAAGATGCTTTCGCAACAGTACAAAAAAGTTGTACCTTCCTCCTCTGATAACACCTATCTCGCCAAGCAAGCTTTCCATTTTTGTTTCCCTAGCACAACAAATTTCACACATGTCCTTGCAGATAGTAGACAATTAGTAAAACATGGGCTTACACTTTTCTCTTCTGTCTTGTGTTGAATGGCTGAAGTCATGTGCTCTCTGAAAGCAGTATACTGTAAATTTGTTGCATCTATTTCCGTCCGCAATTCACATTTATCTGTTGCAATGTCCATAGTGGTAACAAGACTAACCACAACCACCACACAGTATATTTAATTTAGAATAGTTGAACGACAATGTTTTTTTCTCACATAACAGAATCGAATCCTTTTCTTGCATGCTCTGGGTTGCCACATACCTCCAACAGGAGAACTAAAGATGCTGTGAAGAGACACCAATACTTCAGATTGTTCAGCTTAGAAAGAGCAGACCCAAAAGCCAATGTTATCACCAGTCTCAGAAAAGTCAATGAACTTTACCAGTAAAGGTGAAAAGCTGGAATTCAGAGCCAGCTGACCACCCCTGGATTAAAACTGAATCCGCCATTTTTTGTTGATGGTTGAAAGACACTGTCATGAACTCATTATATTCCTAAGATGTGTATTTGGCTTATCTTTCTCCCTTACAGACCTCTTACAGAACTTCACACAGAGATAAAAGGACATAAGTTCAGTGAAATATATGTCCTCTATGTGACCTCAACATGTCCTCACTATGACATCAAATGATCTCGAGTTGCACGAGGGGAAGTTTAGATTGGATACAAGGATACTGGACGTTGTCAAGCACTGGAATAGGCTGCTCAGGAAAGCGGTAGTTTCACCATCCCCGTAAGTGTTCAAAAGGCATGTGGATGTAGGACTTGGAGATATGATTTAGTCATTTACATGGCAATTCTGGGTGAACAGGGGAACCTGATAATCTTAGAGGTCTTCTCCAACTTAAATGATTCTATGATTCTAAAACTATATTAATTTTACAAAATAACAAAAGGAAATAAATGTATTTAACAGGTTTTTTTTCTGCTTTGGGAGTTACTTTAAACCATGATAAGATAATTTTAGGGTGAGTAACTCATTTCAGTGTTCTTCAAGATTTGGATAATACAATATTTTATTTTTAGAGCAATTTCTTTTTAATTCAACAATAATCTAAGATCAAACATTATCCAGTATTAAATAGAAGGTTTTCTGTTCCATACACCAGCAGGATTCTTGTGATTAGGAAGAGACCACACAAGATAGGGTGTCACATGAAGAAGTACTGAACTTATAAGGGACTCTTCCTTCACTGCTCCTCTTCTCTTTTGCCAGTGCTTGGCCCTATCAGTTGCCCTCCACTTTGGCTCAGTTTCCCTATAGAAAGTGCATACCCTAGTACCAGACTGATAAAAATTGTCACAAGAAACTGTCCAGGTTTATTCTTGACAACTCCTGACTACGAATGACAGGAAGACTATGAAGTTATTTCACAATGCACAAGGCTCCTAAGAACTCCTTGAAAAAAATATTTTCATGTAGGAGTAGTTTATTCTGCTGAAACCAGAATATGCACAGATCTCTGCATGGAATTAAAGTCTTCTTATTCCCTAGTATCTTCTGCCCAGAAGAGAAAAAATGATCTCTGCAAATTATTTCACTCTCCCAAAACCTGTTTTAATATAAAATTTTCTATTATGATTCTAAAAAAAAAAAAATCTTTCTGTCATGGATTTATGTTTATTTTTGCCACTTTTACAAAAGTTTAACAATACTGTTAATTAACTGTGTTTTTGGTTGTTTTCTAGAAGAAAAATAAGATTCATCAGATTGGCGATTATTATCAATAGTGCCAAAGGCCCTCAGACTCTTTAAAACAAAATACATATGTCATTGTTGTAGTCTTTCAAGAGTTACAGGTTACAGACTTGTCTCAAAACAATTGAGAAATGATACCTTCAAATCCAAGCTCTATCTAGACATAAACCAGCAGACATTTGATGATTTTTACTTGTGTCCTTGCTAAAGAAATTTACAGTTCTTTCCCTGGCTTTGCTTCTGCTATTTCCTTCATCTCACTTCTTTTATATTTTTCCTAGCATCACTGTATTAATACCAAAACTACTTGCACATTTATCACCCACATCAGAGGTATGTACCACCTATCATTAGTAAGCACAGAAAAAGCTCAATACTAAAGGAGACACAGTAAGGACTCCTGAGAAAGAAGTAAGGTCTTATGGAAATGTGCCTCTAAATCAAAGTGTCTGCTTTATGACCAGAGATAACTGATGTAACTAGAAAAAATACATTTAAGAGGCACACCTACTATTACATCGTTGACATATTTTTACTTTTTAAAAAAAAATTCATTGATTGCAGAGAAAGCTCAACATAACAAGACATCAGGTCATGTACCTGATGACAAGAAATTAAAAAAGTCTGAAAATAAACTGGAAAAAAGTATAATATAAAACACAGTAAAAATTGCAAACTCTGCAACCACAGCATTCTTCAGCATGTAGTACCTTTCCTGAGAATTACCTTACCTTAATTAAAATATGCTTTTGCAATTTCTCTAGATACCCTAAAACAGTTTCTAAAAACATACACTGCAATTCATGCTAAGCTAACTGGTCAGTAATTTCCTCTTATAGCTCAAGGTTCTTTCCTCCATAATTGGATTCTGCTGGCCACTCTTCAGCCTTCCTGGATTTCTCCTGAACTAAGTGAATTGGAACAACATATGATAAAGCTTTTCCAATTGCTTTCCTCACTTCTTTTAGCACTTTTTGAAGACTGATGTCTAGTCCTGTGGCCTATATGAATTTAAGGTATTAACTTTATCAAATTCTTTATAGGAATCATGATCTTTATTATCTAAGTAAGTAATCTGAATTATGATGACTGCTACCACCCCAAAATATAATACAAAACATGTTTTGTTTTCTTTTTTTACCCCTATGAAGGACCAGGTAGAAAGTCTGTGAAATAAAAGCCTGAACAGGAAATAGTCTGGAGTTTTTTCAGCTGTAGAGTCTGCACCATCTGTCCCAGGGATGGCTGACAACTGCACCCAGATGGAGCTGCTAAGAGGCTGCAGTGCAGACTTCAGACTGAAGGAAGTGCCTAGACCTTTATCCTGGGTCAGGCACAGGCAGCAGAGCTGCCTGGGGAAGATGTCCGCAGGTGGAGAACATCCTATAGAAGATGGCTGAACTGCAGGAGGCAGTGAGAAGGTGCCTAGCATCAGAAAGACTGAAAGGAGGTAGATGGCTGGTTCCAAACACAACCTACAGGGAATCCACAGCACATAGCCAAACAAAAACCCCTCCAACAGAAAACCAGAAGGGAGAGAAAGCAATAATGCAGGAGAGTGGAAGCTTGCCACGGCAAGGACCTGCAGGAGGAAGACACTTCCCCCGAAACCTGAGATGGCCTTGCAGAACCATTTTCCTGCTCTACAGGCTGAAGAGACTCTGAATGTTGACTATCTAGACTTCAGTAAAGCATTTGACACAATCATCTACAGAATTTTCCTGGAGAAACTGGCTGCACATGGCTTGGACAAGGGTATTCTTTGTTGAGTGAAAAACTGGTTGGATGGCTGGTCCCAGAGAGTGGTGGTGAGTTATATCCAACCGCCAGCTGGTCACTAGAGGTGTTTCCCAGAGGTCAGTGTTAGGGTCAGTCCTGTTTAATGTCTTTATTGATGATCTGGAGTGGGGATTGAGTGCATCTTCAGTAAGTTCGCAGACACCACCAAGTTAGGTGGGACTGTGATCTGCTAAAGGGTTGGAAGACTCTGCAGAGAGATCTTGACTGACTGGACTGATGGGCTAAAGATAACTGCATGGGGTTCAAAAAGGTGAAGTGCCAGGTCCTCTCCTGGGGTCACAACAACCCCATGCAGCACTACAGACCTGGGGAAGAGTGCTTTAAAGCTGCTCAGCAGAAAAAGACTTGGGGTGCTGGTCAATAGCCAGCAGTGTGTCTGGGTTGCCAAGAAGGCCAAAGGCATCTTGGCCTGTATCAAGAATAGTGTGGCCAGCAGGACCAGGGAAACTATCATCCTACTGCACTCAGCACTGCTGAGGCCAGTCCTCAAATCCTGTGTTCAGTTCTGAGGCCCTCACCTTCAAAAGGACATTGAGATGTTGGAGTGCTTCCAGAAAGGGCAACAGAGCTGGTGAAGGGTCTAGAAAACATGAGAAGCAGCTGAGGGAACTGGGGGGGTTTAGTGTGGAGGAGATTCAGAGAGGACACCATTCTGTCACGTCTCAAATGAAAGGATGAGAGGAAATGACCTTAAGCTATGTCAGGGGAAGTACAGATCAGATATCAGAAAAAAATCTTCTCTGAATGCGTAGTTAGGCATTGGAATAGAGTTGCCCAGCAAGGTTGTGGAGTTACAGCCTCTGGAAGTGTTAAAGAAGCAACTGGATGTGGCACTTGGGGATATGGTTTAGGGGTGGTTACGGTGGTGTTGGGTTGATGGTTTGATTTGATGGTCTTGAAGGCCTCTTCCAACTTTGATGACTCTGTGGTTCTGTATTATCTCTTGGAGGTACAATACAGAAGGACACAAGCAATCCAGGACATTCCTGGATAACACTGATGATAACTTACTTCTTCAAGTAACAGAGGAGTCAATGAGGAAAGGTACTATGCAGCGCCTTGTTCTCACCAAAAAGGAGGGCCTGGTGAGGAATGTGAAATTCAGGGGCAGCGGTGTCTGCAGTGGTCATGAAATGGTGGGGTTTTAGGGCACGAAGGAGAGCACACAGCAAGTGTGGAACTACCCTGGCATTCAGGATAGCAGATTTTGGTCTCTTTAGGGTTCTCCTTTGGACAGAAGAAGGACCCAAGAGAGCTGGTTAGTATTAAAGGATCATCTCCAGAAAATTCAGGAGAGATGAAACAAAGAAGTCAGGCAAAGGCAAAAGGAATATCTTCCACAGTTATGTGGTATATTGAAGACTAGTGAAAGAGTGGGCCCTCTCTGGTAGGAAATGGGAGACCTGGTTTTCCAGGACGTAGAAAAAGACTCCCTTTGGGGAATACTCAACAATTTTTTGCCTCAGTCTTCACCCTCAAGATTTCCAGCCACACCAACCAAGTTGCATGACATAAAGGCAGGGACTGGGAGAATGAAGAACCACCCTCTGTAGTAGATCAGCTTCGAGACATCTAAGCAACCTGAAGAACTACAAGTCCATGAGCTCTGAAGAGACTAATTTCAGGTCCCAGGTGAACCAGCGGATGAAATGCCTAAGCCACTATCCATCATATTTGGGAAGTTGTGGAAGTCTGATAAAGTTCCCCCTGCCTGGAAAACAGGAAACATAACTTCCACCTTTAAAAAGGAGGAAGAAAATGGAAGAACTGTTGAATTATAGGCCAAACAATCTCATTTCTGTGCCCAGCAAGATCATGGAATAGGTCTCTCTGAAAACTGTGCTAAGACTCACATTTTTATGTGAGTCTTTTACTCTATTTTATTCTTCTTCCTTATTTTTAAGGAAGTGATTGGTGACAATCAACAGAGTTTCACCAAGGGCAAATTGTTCTTGACAAATTTGGGGGCCTCTTAGGATGGGGTTATGGCTTTGGTGGATAAGAGAAGAGAAACTTACATCATTCACCCAGATTTCTTCAAAGCCTTTAACACTGTCCTGTATGACATCCTTCTGTCTATAGCAAAGAGGCAGGGCTCTGATGGATGGACCGCTCAGTGGGTAAGGAACTAGCTGGATAATCACACTCAAAGAATTGCTTTCAATGGCTCTGTGTCAAAGTGGAGACTGGTGTCCATCAGAGGTCAGTTTTGGGACCGACACTGTTGGTGACAGGTACGGTGGGATTGAGTGCGTCCTTAGCAAGTTTGCTGATGACATGAAGCTGCATGTTTGGGTTGACACACTGGAGGGATGAGACATCCAGAGGGACTTTGACAAGCTTGAGAGGTGGGACCATGTGAACTTCATCAAGATCAAGAAGGTCAAGTAAAATGTCCTATATCTGGTTAAGGCAATACAAGCACAAGCACAGCCCAGACAGACACTGAGTGCAGTCCTGGGGGCCTTAGCTGATGAGAAACCAGCGTGACTGGACAATGTGCACTTGCAGCCTCGAAAGTCAAGTGCATCCTGGGCAGTTTCAGAAGTGTGACATCAGGTAGAGGGAGGTGCCCCTCTAATCCACTCTCATGCGACTCCATCTGAAGTACTGTGTTCAGCTCTAGAGCCTTCAACAGAAAGTCTGTAGAAGTGAATCCAGAGGAAGGCCAATAAGATGATTAGAGGAACTGAAGCACCTGTCCTATGGAGACAGGCTGAGATAGAGCTGTTTAGCCTGGAGAAGTCTCTGGGGAGACCTTATAGAAACCTTCCAGTACCTAAAGGGGGTACAAGAATGCTGGAGAGGGACTATTTATAAGGACATGCAGTGACTTGACAAGGGGTTATGACTTTAAATGGAAATAGCATAGGTTTAGATTAGATATTAGGAAGAAATTCTTTACTATGAAGGTGGTGAGGTACTGGAACACGTACCCCAGAGCTGCTGTGGACGCTCCATCTCTGGAAGTGTTGAAGCTCAGGTTAGATGGGGCTTTGTGCAACTTGGTTTACTGGGTGGCATCCCTGCCCATTGCAGGGGATTGGGAAATAGAAGATTTTTGTCCTTTGCCATCATTCTATGGTTCCATGATACCACTCATTTGCAGAATTTTCTCTTTGAAATATCTTGGGGTGCCTGCCAGGCAGCAGTCTTCAAGACAGATGACAGCAGGTTCTGGCCCGGCATCTTGGGAATGTCTGGCCTGTGGCTGAGACCAGAAATGAGTAGTTCTAAAACCTGCATATAGCTGTCTAAATTGTAAGAAAAATTTTCTTGACTTATTTTTAAAGTTCTAGCTCTGGATACAGCCATCACCAAAGGTTTTTTCTGAGCAAAAGGAAAATTAGGTTTAAATTGTGTTTCTTTTCTAGACATAGAATTTTTAAAAAATTAGTCTGAACAAAGCACAAAATGTTGAGGTCATAAATATCCCTCATTACTTTATTAAATATTACTTCTTAAATATTTATTTAAATATGAATCTTCTTACTGGGAACAGTGGTAGTTAGATCCTCAACACTTTTGAAATATTTTATTTTGTCCTTTGCAAGCAATTTGAGTAATACCAAAAGAGTCTGAATATTTTTATGGATTTTATCCTTCACAGACCTATGGATATTAACTGAAGTTAATGATTTCACTCTAATGATGTTATTTTCTCCCTGCAGATTTACTTATAACCATGCACTCTGATTTCACTGATTTCTATTAAATTACTTTGTAGCAGTGAAAGCAGAGCCAAAGCTAGATATTGTCATATCTATTGAGCATATCTAGCAAATTGTTATTTATTGTAGCTTGAATATTCAGAATATTGGACTCAGAATACTAATATTGAATGTCTAACCCATTCTTATGGAGCTTTAAAGAAAATTATGGCTATTAAAACAATAGCTGTTCTGTTTTGAGTGGTGTCCTTTATGCTACCGAATTTTCTAGATGATTAGATTTTCCTTTGATGTTAAAAGTACAATGCAAGGGTGTTTGTCTCTCTAGACTTTTAGTAGAATTCCGTGGCATGTTTATTTAGAAGGCTTCTGGTGGGTCCTGCGATACCTAGTACATTGTGTTTTTCACCCACAGACCTCTTTCACCTTTTCCTTTTCCCTTGGATTATGAATTAATAATCCATGCATTCATATTTTCCACTTGTCAAACTCAGGCAGCAGTGAAAATAAGCAGCACAAATTGGCAGATAATGCACCTTATTTCCATGTAGAAGCAGGTGCATTTTCTTCAGCATAAGTGGCAAGATGACACTGATCCGCTTTGACAGGCAGGCAGATCTAAAATTACTCAGCACACTTTGCCTCTGGTTCAGGGAAAGTCTCCCTTGAGCTTGTTCTGCAATTCTTCAATCCCCAGGGTGTTAATTAAAATTTACTGGATAATTTTTGCAAGGCTCGATGGTTCTAGTTACAGCAATTATCAGTTACTAAATGTTAGTGGCAGAGATGACACCTGATGATTGGACGCTTTATTCAAGATATTCGAGAGGGTTTCTCCTTGCCTTCTTTTTTTAAAAATCCTCCCTTTAGTTCTTGGAAAAGCTAGATCAGCTAAGTGTCTCAATCAGCCTTTAGACTAAAAACTATTCAGATAGGAGTTTAATTATCTATTTATCCTTGAGTTTCTTTTCAAATGCCAGTTAAAGTCTTGCAAAAGAGGAACGGAGTTGTTACAAAAGCCTTTTGAAATGCAGAAGCCCAAAGCCCTCCTATATTATAAGTTTAGTAAGCAAAACCAGGGGTCAGCTCAGGACAGTGAAAGGAAAAGAGTACCTTCTAAATAAACTTCCTGCTTAGTTCAGATTTGCTCAACGAAGTTTTAGGCTGGAGACTTGCTAATCACACATGGAATAAACAACAGCCTCCTTCAAACTAATGAAGTCCAACTATCAATAACATTTACTGTCTAGATGTCTACCAGTGACTTCTTTCTCTCTCCCCTTAAAGTTTCATCAACATATCGAAACACAATCACTCTAAAAGAAATATTTTCGTGGTATTTTTGTTATTAACAGAAGAAAGATCCTTATAGTTTGATTCATTTTTATTTAGATAATTAATACTTCAGCATGTTTTCCCCCAAATCCTTTGACACTTCTGGTCACTTTCTTGCAATTGTGCAGTATTCCTGCTCACCAAGGACCCGCTGTTCCTAGTCTCTCTAACACAATGAGATCATGCCCTTTTTTATGCCTAGGACTGGCCAACTCCAGTTGAGGGCACACTGAAATGGCTAAATATTTGCAAGCTCTATAGACAGTTTTCAACTACAGGTCATATTGCCTCTGCCCCTCATGACTCCGCAGTAAAGAAGAGGCACAAAGCTAGTAGGCTTTGTCTCTGACTAGGCACTTCCATAACCTACCCAAAGGCCAGAAAATTCACCGCAATATTTGTTAGAGATACGCAACACAAAAAAATCAACCCATTGTTACGATCCAGTTAAAACCCAGAAGAGTAGAGAAAATTGAGTCTCTGTGTATAAACCGGAAAGAACTTAAAGGTTCAAAATACACTCAAAAATGAGATTAAAACCAAATGAGGTTAGATGTCTGTGCCAAAAAATTGATATGTTTTTTTTAACAGTAAAAGAGCCAAAGAGAAAGAAAGAAAAAGAAAGAAAGAAGGAAAGAAAGAAAAAGAAAGAAAGAAAAAGAAAGAAAGAAAGAAAGAAAGAAAGAAAGAAAGAAAGAAAAAGAAAGAAAGAAAGAAAGAAAAGGAAAGAAAGAAAAGAAGGAAACAAAGAGAGAAAGAAGTGCGCGTGGGGGCTGGGGGAGCAGGGAGAGGTGACAGGGGTTAGGTGGAAGCATATCATCCATCCGAGGGTCCCAACGATGTCTCGTTGCTCTCCTCCATCTGGTCTTCTGGTGGTGAGGGTCCTCCGTCACCACGGCCACACCGTGCCATGCCACCACATGCTGCCACACTCCAAAGAGTATACAATCCCATGGATTAATATATGCTTTGGGCCAGGTAGGAATGCCCACGTGCCTCCCTTGCAGGGGGCCAGTTTGACACTACTGAGGGTCTGTTGCATCATCTCTGGTGCTCTGGTGCAGGGTCTGGGGACCCCTTTGGGGGGGCCTTTGATGGGCCATGTCACCCCCTCTATCCTTCAAGTGGATGCAGCTTCTCCCCTGCTGAAGGGGCCCCTCAGCTGAGCTGGTCTGCACAGTGGAGGATGGGCAGTCACTGCCCCTCTCACCAGAGGCTTTTCCAACACACATCCAAAGCCTCCCTCCCCCCACCCTTTGGTGCCAGGGTCTGTTCAAGCCTGGCAGCTGATAGCCCTGGGGCTGTGGCATCCACACCGAAGGTGCTAAGCTTGATCCCTTCTGAATGTATTCTTCTCCCCAAGCCCAGACCTGAGTCACTCTATCTTATCTTCATCAGTGAGTGGTGTAAGGCCTCAGTCAGGGCCCCGTTCAGAGTGTAGTAGTCTTCTCTGCAGCTTTTGTAATACAGTTTTGAAAGTCCTTCATGAAAATGTTTAAGTCATAAACTATAATATTTCAGTCTCTGACACCCATGAAACATGAGTGGAAAAAGCGTAACAAAACCTGCAGACTTATGAACCCCAGCCAGCTCTTATATCCCAGGATACAGTTTTCTTCATTTAACTGAAACTGTTTCTTCTGGGCAAGAAAAAAAAGTAAAAGAGAGAAAATGCCAGGGAGGACAGGGCTGTAGGACTTAACACCGCACAACTATTTTAAGTTCAACTTGAAAGTCATATCACATAACAAAGTATGGCTGAATGTTGTGAAAGGCAATGGGTTAGCTCCAGGTTCATTAGATAAGTTCAGCTGACTGCATGAACACCTGTGTATGCCTAGGCTTTCCAAATGGCTAAAGAATAACATTTCAGATGATTCTATGGGAAGAACCCTGTTCTGTGTAGCAAAACAATCTGACAGCAGTAGTCAGAAGACAAGATAAAGGCAAAAAGAGAGCCAAAGAAAAAAAATTAAAATCATGAAAAGGAACAAAAAAAACAATCAAAGCATAGAAAGAAAAGGGTGGGGAAGGGGCAAAGTTTGACATCATAGGGGTGAAACGATCACAGAAAAAAACTGGGGAAAATAGATAGTAGATATAAATGCCTTACACAATTTCAAATATTAAAAAAACCCAAAAAAACCCTTAATTCCTAATTTTCTGTCGTATTCCGTGATGGACATGTTTTGTATCCATCTGCATTATGCAAACTATTGAATATTGTATTTGACAAATACTCTAGCCACACAGATGGTTTTTCAAAGGTTCTTCAGACCACGAAAATAACATGTTCTTTTCATAACACACTTATGTGCCTACCTCTGAGAGCACTGGAATAAACGTCAACATCAGAGTCTCAATAAACACAGGAGAAAATGCAGCTACTCAGGATTATTTCAACCAACTGATTTTCTGAGACATAAGCAGAGATCCATTGAAATCTGCATTTATTCCTGGGAGCATACTAGTGTCTGTAGTGCTGTGGTCCAGAAAGGTTTCTTTGATCCTAGAATTCTGATGAAGATGAGAGACCAGACACAGCTCTGGAATTAAACAGCAACTAGATATCTCCAAAAATAAGAGGTGATTAATGTTAAAAGAAAAAAATTACTGTTTTACATTTAGTTTCCCATAATTCTAAACATGTGGTAAGATGTCTTTTAGTATTAGAGAAATTATGCTAAGAGGAGACTAGGAGAAACAAGCTCGGACAAAGAAAGAGTAGTAAGTTTAGGTGTGGGTGACTGAGGACCAGGGGGTTTATCTCCATCAGACTCAGCAGGACAGTGCTTCGAGGTCACTCTCTCTTACTTCTCCTCAAGCCTGTAGTGAGGATTCCAATCTACGGAAAAACATCGTTTGTGTTCTTAAATCATGAAGCAAAATTATTTTGTCACCCCATTTTCATTGAGAAAAAAAAACCCGAAGGCATCACAACAGGTTGAAGAAATGGGCAAACGGGAACCTCTTGAGGCTCAGCAAAGGGAAGTGCATAGTTCTGTACTTGGGAAGGCGCAGCCCTCTGCACCAGTACATGACAAAAATGAACAGATAGGAAGTAGCCTCACTGAAAAGGATCCAGGAGATCTGAAGAGAGAGATGAAGAACCAACGCTATTCTCTTGTGGTAAAGAATGCCAGCAGTATGCTGGGCTGCATAAGGACAAGTGTTACCTGCAGGTCGAAGTATGTGATCCTTCACTGCTCCTCAGTGAGGCCACCACTGGTGTACTGCACCCACTTCTGGACTCTCCAATACACGAGACACATGAATGTACTTGGAGTGCATCTAGATAGGAACTAAGATGATGAAGAGGCCAGAGCAACTAACATAGGAGGATCTTCAAAGACAGCTCAAGTTATTGAGCCTGGAAAAGACTTGGGGTAAAATTCACCAAGGTTCCTGGATACCTGAAGGGAGGGTGTAAAGATGACAGACCCAGTGTTTGGTAAGTGGTGCCCAGTGACAGAGTAAAAACAATTGGCACAAGTTGAAATATGACAGGTTCCTCCTCAACACAAGGACATACTGTTTTATTTGGAGGATGACTGAGCCTAGCAACAGGTTGCCCCCAGAGAGCTGGTGGACTCTGTCCATGGAGACTTTCAAGTCTCCTCTCCTGGACAAGGTCTTGGACGAACTGGTCTATGTGAACATACTTGAGCAGGGACATGGTTACCTCCAGAGGTCCCTTCTAACTGCAATCTTTCTATCATCTCCAGTGGCAAGGGACAGGAGGTCCTTCTTCCCTGAGAAGAGCCCCTGGAGAATCTGAGCCTCCTGAGAGGCCTGAGAATGGTCCTCCCTCCACTGGCTCATAGGAGCTCACCAGGAGCTGCCCTGCTGCACTGCTGGGCTGCCTGTTTCCAAGTGTTTGCGTCTGAGGTACCAGCCTCTCATCACAGAACCCTGAGGTTCAAATCCACTCACAAGACCACATGAAGGCAGCACCTGTACCCACTGCAGGGAATGCTTTCCAAAATGCTTTGCAATGCTGTGTGGCAGTGAGCTGCCCAGGACTGTGCATATATTGCAAGTGGAGAGCAACCATTAGGAATATGGAGGTTGCTGTTATGCCTGCCATCAGTGTGTATACATATATATATATATATATACACACATACATATTTTATATATATATATATGCACATCAACATGAGAGCACAGTGCCCAACATGTCCTTGGTGATTCTCAGATGCTGTCTGGATGTGATTCTGGGCAACCTCCTCTATGGTGTTGGACCGGATAATCTTCAGGACTCCCTTCTAACCTGTGATTCTATGGTCTGAAACTGAGTGGAATCACAATTTTAGTTCCTTGCCTAAAATGTCAACGAATAGAAGCTCTTGTACAGAGATATCATTACAGTTGTTTCCCCTTTCCATTTTGCTCTTATATCAGAAATACTTGGCTAATATTTGCCACAAAACTTTTATCTTCATCTTAGCCTGAATACTAGAGATTTCTAAAATATTATAGTCAATTAGTATAGAACAATGAGATATCATTCTGAAAAAATATGCCAACACTACCTAGTTGTGCCGTTGAGTGCTGATTTTTTGTTAGGTATGCCTTGTTGCTTTCTAAAACATAGCTTGAAATAGTCATAGGAATTCTGGAGAATTTGTCAGGAAACATTAGTCCTGTTTTTGACACTGATGGTACTTGGCAGTGCTGTAACTAGGTTCCAAAAATATTGACAAGATGGTTGAACTGGTGTCTGGATAGCTCTTCAAACTGAATTTGGGCCATTCTGCAAAGTGTGTTGAGTGGGCATTTTACCTAAAAGCATATTTCTTTCTTGCTGTGTGAATGGTTACTGACTATGTGTGTAGTTGCCAAAATAAATTCATCTGGAAAGAGGAAGATCATCCTTCCTATGCAGAAGAACAGCTAACATTTGGTTGGCAACATGAAGTGAAGGGTTTACTAATGCCAGGAAAGAGTGTTGAGTGAAATACAGAAAATTTTACTGTATATCCACTTCTTTGGCAATACAAAAATCTTGTCAGAGGTTTTTGGTCTAGCTTAGTTTTATTTTTAGGTGTGTTTCCTTGTTTGCTGAAGCACTTAGGAGGGGCTTTTCTTGAGATTTTTTTAATTTGTTGGCCCTTGATCTGTGGAAGCTCACTGCCTTCCAAGGAAGCATTTCATTCATCTTTCGTTGATCTTCACCATCTTAAATCAGACTCAATATCAAGCACTTTTTGAAAGGAACAAGTTTGTGGATAATCAGCTCTATGACTACAACACAGAGGGTTCATGCACACATTCCTTTCTTTTCCCTTTTTTTTCACATGCTTTTACCAAGACACTGTTATAATTTAGAAGCTCTCCATTCTTAATCTTTTCCATAATAAATTTGGGCCTTGATGTTGGTTAAAAATACGTTCATATATTTCATGTGTTTTAAAGTAACAACAACACAACACCCATTTCTGAAAATCTGAAGGAAAAAAATCAGTGTATAAAAGTCCTGTTAATACTAGAAATAACATTTTTCCATCAACCTATATATGCTATGAACTGAGTATAGCTTCACTTGTAAAATAGCTTCTGAACTTGTAACTTCAAGCCATCACATGTTTTATGCTACAGCCCTTGTGAGATTAAGGTCTCAACATCATTTACCATTAAGGAAATTCGGCTTTGGAGCAATCACATAAACTGGAATACATTACAGATTTGTATGTTTGTGGTGCAGCTAGTCCAAGGAGCAAGAAAAAGATCTCCATACATCTTTTCTTCACTTACTGTTCTTCTGGAATGTTGATAGTATTGCCAGCCCTTGGTAATGCCTGCTATTTTGTTTTGTGAAAAGGCAATAGCTAGTAATGTCCTCCACAACCACTCAAACCTTTCCTGCCCTCTCTACATTAGGGTACACTGCAATGAAAGCTTATTTTCATCCAGATAAATTTATTAGCTCTTACCATTTTTTCACATTTAAAAGGGTTCTTCAGAGAAAACATTCCTTCTTCACTTTTTATTTGTTTCGGTTTTTGAAACAATTGTTTTTCAGTCAATATTCTCCATAAAAAGATTTTAAGTATTGACCACTATCAACAATTCTAAAAGCAACAATCAATTAATGTAAATGTTACCTCCTGACATGGGAAAAATACTGCCTTTGAAAAGGTATTGAGCAACAGAATTATTTCAAAATTTTTAGAAGGAATAGCAATGAGAAAGATTTTTCCCACAATTCTCTGAAAAAAATAAATGTATATACACTATAAAGTGCAGGAGCTAAAAGTCTGTTTTTCCAGAAGCATCAGACCTCCTGCATGTGTTAAACTGATATTTCATTGCTGGGGGAAGGCGAGGGGAGAGAAGGGGAGGGGAGAGTAGGGGAGAGGATAAGGTGTTTTAAGATTAATTTTTTATTTACTCATTTTCCTATGGAGATTTTGGTTGGTGATAGAGTAAGCTGTTTTCCTCACCTTGAGTCTGTTTTGCACGTGACAGCAGCTGGAGAGTGATCTCTTCCGGCCCTATGAGCCTTTCACTGTGTTTTCTGACAGGCAGGCCCTGTTCAGAAGAGAAGTGATAGTCATTTTTGTGGGCATCTGGCATCCAGCCAGGGTCAACCTACCACAGAAAATAAGACCTTTATGGTATGTACAGTATGAACAATATGTGTTAGGAAGAGAAATACCTTAGAGCGCAGATGGAGTCCTCATGTGTGAGTACATGGGCTTGGAAGAAAATGAATCTGATTAAAAGAACATTAAAAGAACTCCATGCTGAACACCTGAAAATATAGATAACAAGTATTAGATTTTGTCTCTCCAAATAAAGACCTCAGACACTGTCCATGTTTTTCAGCTGTGGGCTTTATAAAGCTGCTTAAAGATATGAAGTCTATCTTTTAGCATAGCATCTGTATACATGACACTGTTGACACCAGCTTAAAAAATCACAGACTGATGTCCAGAAATGAAGTCACACCAGCAGTCAGAACTGAATCCTGGACTTTGGCTGGATAAAAATATTTCTTCAGCTCTTCAACTGCATAAAAGCAGCTTTTAGCAGTACTTAAATATCTGAACACATCCGCTTTTTAGTTTCACTTAAATATACTTCTCTTCATGTTGAAGGATAAACGATTTCCAAAAGAAAGTAGTGTTATTAAAAGTGCGCATTCTTCTTCCTAATGTGAGCACAAACCAGGTCAGACAACTCCAATATTCTTCACTTCTGAGAATTATAGATTTTAGGAGGCATGTTCCCATTTCTCACACGCTGACTCTAGATATGAAACATATCAAAACTACACCAAAGAGACAGCAATTTATATTCATGATATAGGAGATGACCTTTTCACTCAGAAGTGGTGTAGTCATATGGAGTGGATAATGAGAGAATCCCTACTGAGAGCAGATAAATTTCAAGCCTTCTGAATAATTATTAGAAATTTTTTTGTATTTATAAACCTCCCTCAATTCAAACTGTCCCTCAATTTATAAAGCTGTCTTAGTTTTGTAAGTGATAATGATGGTCTCAACCAATGCCAAAGACTGATGAACTGTGTGTAGGGGCTTCTCTTCCTGATACTGAATGCCAGAGAAACACAGTGAAAAGTTAAAAACAGAATGGTAGGGAAAAAGAGAGGACAGAGAAGGATGAAAGATGACTTAGAAGGAATGAGGGAGGGAACATCTGTACTGCACTTCACTGATGATAATCTTTGCACAGTTTATGACACAGAGGCAGTGGGAACAGTGAGGTAATCATCTTACTTGCCTGTCATCTGCAGAGAGTATTTGAAATTGCAGGGTGAAATTCTGGCTTCATTGAAGTGAGAGACAAAGCTCCTGTTGATTTAAATGAAGGCCAGGATTTCTGTGGATTCGCAGAGAGGGGCAGACGGGCAGAGTGGCAGCTGTGCCATCTCCATGACTGTGTCAGTCTTCATCAGGATCTTAAAAGCTTTTCTTCAGCTCAGTTTCCAGAAATCTATGAGACTTGGATAACATAGATACTTTCTCAAACAAGCTAAATTTAAAAAGTACAATCTCAGAAAATCAGACCCTAGTTTGGAACATCTGTGCACAATAAACAGTGTCCTTACAAGCTAATGCAGAGGTCTATACGTATTTTAATTAATATTTCTGATTTTTTCCCTTTTCCCTTTCCTTTAGCTTTAATCTATACAAAAATGGCCTCAGAGGATGTAATAGACAGAAAAATATCATCAGTTCTATGTTGTCAAACTAGAGAAAGTCCTCCTATCATGACTGCAAGAAATTAACATCTCGGAGACAGAAGAAGTTGTCCCAAGATGTCTGAGGAATGTACAGATATGAATTTCACTGAACAAATTTTTCTTCTGATTAAGGAGTAATACATTGACATAGAGGCTGGGGAGGCCAGAACTGGTAGGCTGCACCGCAACAAATTTACAGAAGCAAACTTTTTTGCAGAGGATCTTAATAAATGGGGGATCACGGTAAGTGAAAAATTACATGCAAAAGAGGAAAGTAGCTAACCATGGTATCGGATGTGCTGTGAGAAAGCGAATCTGGAAGAACAAGAGGGAGAAGCTACGAAAGTGGAAAAATGAAAATCCAAAGTTAGTCTTCCTATAAGCCCCTATTGTATTGCAGAGGTGTATTCACAACTTAAATACTGAACTGGTGATCACACAGAGGCATGATCATTCAATATGCTAATTGAGTCACCCAATAAGAATCTCTGATAAAAAACTGCTGGTATACATTCCTTATCACCTTAAAACATGAAGAGCTACCTATTTAGTGACACTGACAGCCTACCCTGTACACACCTCTTGCAGACACTACTGTGAAGCAGAGGGGACAGATGGCATGGCAAGAAAATAATTTCAACTAGATTACAAAAATTTCTTTTTGTGTGTATAGTGTTATATGTTCACACCTATACACAAGAGCATTTTTATATGTGTATATACTACTTAGGTCAGAAGTGACTTAGGTCAGGAGTGACTTCAGTGTGTCCACAATACATAAACATACTAACACACACCTATGTACACCCACACACCCACACACACCCACCATACACACACATGCCAGGGTATCTTGAGTGTATGGCAGCTATGTTAAAAGTTGTTTTGGTTGAAGTCCACCAAAAAATGTGGAAGAAGCTGATAATGCCCAATTTTACTTAACAGAGAAAACAGAAATCAGATAAAATCTGGGGTTAAATCTTACTTAGTTTAACTGAATTAATATTCATAAACAAATCAACAGGAAACAAAAAAAAATATCAGGATGCTTATGGTCTCCTATTTATGTTTTGAAAGCATAGTAGCAATATATGGGTGAGAGATAGGAAGTTTAAGTGAATCAAAAACCTGTGAACAGGTGATCTAAGATTCTGCATTATAAAATATATGCCATGATATAATTATACACTTCCACATTTCCTAATCTGTAGGAAGTGGAAAAGCCTTCCGAAAAGATTAAATCTGAATCACAACAAATTATTTTTGTGGTTTCAGACCAGTATAATTACCTGACTTAATTTCTTGCATTCTAGGCTTATCTTCTGTGGACTTAGGGTCTGGCTTGTAACTGGTTTCCAACTTCTTAAATTCACACGCTACTTATTTATCCCTGTGGTGGTTTGAAACTGAGTTGACAGACCAATTGCTTCTCACAATTTTGCATATAAAAGCAGCACAGGCGCAGAAAATTCGGGCTTCTGGGTTCCAGTTTTTTCTCGGAGGGGTGGCTGGGCCGGGGCCTCTGCGGACTCCACTCTTTTCCCCGGCCCCGGCAGGTGGACTCCCCAGGGGCACTGCAGGAGGGCCCCCCGGNGTAAAAGAAGCGAACAAACCCACTACACTTAATTGGTGTTTCTGCCCGGTTTCAAACTGAACCCGCTACAATACTCATGGACAACCTCTTTGCATTGGATGTTTGTGCCGCATGTGTGATTGTTCTGGTTTTTGGGGATGGGAGATATTTGCTAAGGGAAGAAAGTATTTTAATTTGAGTGAATATTCATACACAAAATATTCTCTTAGATAGTCACTTTTGGGCAAGCTTAAAGTATTCCTCATTTGCGTCAAATATTTATTTGTTCTCATAAGCACAGTGCCATATGATGAGTGCTTAACTGTTGTTGTGATTTAACCCCAGTTGGCAGCTAAGACCCAGGCAGCCCCTCTCTCACCCACCACCCAGTGGGATGGCGGAGAAGTCGGTGGTTTGAGATGAAGACACTTTCGGAGGTAAAGCAAAAGCCGTGCACACAAACAAGGCAAAACACAACATTTAGTCACTGTTTCCAATGGGCAGACAGGCAATCAGCCATCCTCAGGAAAGCAGAGCTCCATCACGCGCAGCAGTCACGTTGTTCTGAACAGGAGCTCGTTACACGGCGCGCAGCACCAATTCACAAATGGGGGGGAGGAATTTCTATTTTTTATTCTAGTTGGCACAAAATAGGTAGGTGGTAACCCACAAAAGGCTGGCTCACTGATCATCAAAACTTTATGGTGTTTCTATATTTTCACAAACAAATATATCAATATTCATTGATTAAAAATTACATAACTTTTCTATTAATTAGTACTCAAATCCCTATTTGCTAGTTATATTTCTCAATTCTAATGCTAATTAGTCCACATGTGCAATTCGTGTCTCCATTTGAGCTTGGGGATCATTTTGAGTAGGTGGTCAATCAGTGAATGGTGGCAATCACCCACTGTCAGAATTAACTTAACCCCAGCTACTGGTCAGTTCTGCTGACTTCACTGCTGGTGGCTCTTGCCCAGACAACGCATTCATCTTTGGATTGTCTTCTTTCCCTAAAGCAAAAGATTAGCCAAGCATGCAGTGTTCACTATGCAGCTTTTTAATCATAGTTGTCTGGCTATAGCTACTGATTAACAACCAAAAAATTTGCAAAGTTAGACTCAAATCTTGAGGGTCTCAGGTCTTGAGGAGCTCGATATCAGTTACTTAGGCAGACAAAGTCCACCATTCTGAACATCTCCCCCTTCTTTCTTCTTCCCCTAAGCTGAGCACGAAGCCATATGGTTTGGAATATACCTTTGGTTACTTGGTATCAGCTGTCCCTACTGTGTCCCCTCCCCACTCCTCGTGTACCCCCAACCCACTTGCTGGTGGAGTGGGGTGAGGAGCAGAAAAGTCCTTTACACTGTGTAAGCCCTGCTCAGCAGTAACAAAAACATCCCTGAGTTATCAATGCTCTTTCCAGCACAAATCCAGAACACAGCTCCATACTAAGCACTTTGGAGAAAATTAAGTCTAAAATTAAGCCAGAGCAACTGGCTTTGTATCAGCATTGCATTTCTCTCCCTTTTTTTCCCTTCATGTGAATCAGTTTGTTTGATTGCAGCAACATCAGTTTGGTTTGCAAAGAAAAAGCTCCAAGATTTTGTTATAAATATTTTGGGAAAACTAGTAATTAGTGTCACCTGAGCTGTTTTTCTCAAAATTCAAGAGATATTTCAATTTTCATAAATTCAAAATTTAGGCATAAAATTTTTCATTTTGATTCTCAANGTAGCCCATGATGGGAGTGTCAGGAGACTGCAAGATTCATGAGAGAAATGTTTTTCAGGGCAGCAGATTTCCAGGCAGGTCTGTTTGCTAGTGGCAGATTAGAAACCACGTTAAGCAGAAGAAGAAACCTCTTTTTCCTCAAATATTGAAGAGACTTTTAAGAACTGCAATGCTGACCTAAATCACATGTTTGTTATCCTTTGTGCGAGTTGGGTAAAAAAGGGGAAAGTGTTGGAGAAAAAAGGGGGTTTGCTTTAGTTTCTTATAATTCCTTTTTACTTTAATTCTGTTAGTAATAAACTTCTTTATAATCTTTAAAGTTTTGAGCCTGCTTTT
>VWZW01001422.1:54543-57043 GCA_013397115.1 Edolisoma coerulescens
AAAGTAAAAGAAGCGAACAAACCCACTACACTTAATTGGTGTTTCTGCCCGGTTTCAAACTGAACCCGCTACAATACTCATGGACAACCTCTTTGCATTGGATGTTTGTGCCGCATGTGTGATTGTTCTGGTTTTTGGGGATGGGAGATATTTGCTAAGGGAAGAAAGTATTTTAATTTGAGTGAATATTCATACACAAAATATTCTCTTAGATAGTCACTTTTGGGCAAGCTTAAAGTATTCCTCATTTGCGTCAAATATTTATTTGTTCTCATAAGCACAGTGCCATATGATGAGTGCTTAACTGTTGTTGTGATTTAACCCCAGTTGGCAGCTAAGACCCAGGCAGCCCCTCTCTCACCCACCACCCAGTGGGATGGCGGAGAAGTCGGTGGTTTGAGATGAAGACACTTTCGGAGGGAAAGCAAAAGCCGTGCACACAAACAAGGCAAAACACAACATTTAGTCACTGTTTCCAATGGGCAGACAGGCAATCAGCCATCCTCAGGAAAGCAGAGCTCCATCACGCGCAGCAGTCACGTTGTTCTGAACAGGAGCTCGTTACACGGCGCGCAGCACCAATTCACAAATGGGGGGGAGGAATTTCTATTTTTTATTCTAGTTGGCACAAAATAGGTAGGTGGTAACCCACAAAAGGCTGGCTCACTGATCATCAAAACTTTATGGTGTTTCTATATTTTCACAAACAAATATATCAATATTCATTGATTAAAAATTACATAACTTTTCTATTAATTAGTACTCAAATCCCTATTTGCTAGTTATATTTCTCAATTCTAATGCTAATTAGTCCACATGTGCAATTCGTGTCTCCATTTGAGCTTGGGGATCATTTTGAGTAGGTGGTCAATCAGTGAATGGTGGCAATCACCCACTGTCAGAATTAACTTAACCCCAGCTACTGGTCAGTTCTGCTGACTTCACTGCTGGTGGCTCTTGCCCAGACAACGCATTCATCTTTGGATTGTCTTCTTTCCCTAAAGCAAAAGATTAGCCAAGCATGCAGTGTTCACTATGCAGCTTTTTAATCATAGTTGTCTGGCTATAGCTACTGATTAACAACCAAAAAATTTGCAAAGTTAGACTCAAATCTTGAGGGTCTCAGGTCTTGAGGAGCTCGATATCAGTTACTTAGGCAGACAAAGTCCACCATTCTGAACATCTCCCCCTTCTTTCTTCTTCCCCTAAGCTGAGCACGAAGCCATATGGTTTGGAATATACCTTTGGTTACTTGGTATCAGCTGTCCCTACTGTGTCCCCTCCCCACTCCTCGTGTACCCCCAACCCACTTGCTGGTGGAGTGGGGTGAGGAGCAGAAAAGTCCTTTACACTGTGTAAGCCCTGCTCAGCAGTAACAAAAACATCCCTGAGTTATCAATGCTCTTTCCAGCACAAATCCAGAACACAGCTCCATACTAAGCACTTTGGAGAAAATTAAGTCTAAAATTAAGCCAGAGCAACTGGCTTTGTATCAGCATTGCATTTCTCTCCCTTTTTTTCCCTTCATGTGAATCAGTTTGTTTGATTGCAGCAACATCAGTTTGGTTTGCAAAGAAAAAGCTCCAAGATTTTGTTATAAATATTTTGGGAAAACTAGTAATTAGTGTCACCTGAGCTGTTTTTCTCAAAATTCAAGAGATATTTCAATTTTCATAAATTCAAAATTTAGGCATAAAATTTTTCATTTTGATTCTCAAAAAAGAGAGATTACCTGCTCCAGAAATTGGTGCCTTGGACTTTTTTCTTCCACTCCTCTGCAGTCTTGAAATCAGATTTAAAGTCAAATGCACAGCTGAAGACCTCAAGTCATGTTAATGGAAGACAAAGCAAACATATGAGAACATCAAGAAGAAGTACCTCTCTACTCCTGCTCTGCAGTCTGAGTATTTGATGTTCTATTCCTCTCACACATACTTTTAGTACTATCCGCTCTTGGTTTAATAATGGTGAAATAGCAGATATTGGTTTTTTATAAGCACGTGTTGCTTCATTTTTATACCAAGAGTATGTGAATGCAGGTGGTAGAGGATCACAGTCAATTTTCATATTGTTAACACAGATGTCATATTTATACTGGTTTACTTCTTAATGGAACATATCCCAAATCTGAAGTTTTTGATATCCAGTACAGTGAACAACATTCTGCCTCTATCTATTATTAATTATGCTAACTTGCTATGTGCCTAATATTGGGTACAAAGAGGAACAATTCCGTGTTATTATTCAATATAATTAAAATAAACTTACATTAAAATAGTTCCTGGATTGCAAGGTCAAACATCACAAATGGCAAATGACTTTACTCACTTCAGAATAATTGCACAACCTTGATTTGGTACCTTTTGTAAGGGCACTGTGGTAGAGTTAATATAAACTGACACTACGTCTATTGTCCAGAGCTTCCTGTTTTACTCCATAAGTGGACAACATGGTACCAAGAATAGAACTGTAATACCAATCATTTACCATAGTGGTATTA
>VWZW01001422.1:62043-91055 GCA_013397115.1 Edolisoma coerulescens
TTGTAAAGCTTTATCAGTTTACACTTGGAACAACAAAACCTTGCACCTGATCACAGTGACACACTAAGCTTAGTGACACCCTTCAGTCAGGTCTCTGTAAAAGAGGTGAACAAATTAAAAGTTTTGCCCTATCCTCTTCTTTTCTCAGTTTGAATTTCTTCTGGGCACTGTCAGAAATTATTTTTGCACTTTGGTTGCACTGCAGTTCTGGGACATTTTTCAATGCCATTTGTGGGGCCTTAATCTTTTAACAGGAAATTTGCCTCTAATGACATAACTAAGCACAGAGATATATTTCATCTTCTTATCAATGAAAGCTGAGGCTTCTTTTTTTCTTTATTTTTTGTCTTTATTTCTTTTGTGAAAGCATTTTTATGATGAAGAGATAATAAAGCAAAACAGCAGCACTAAAACATATACAGTTTGTGAGAGAGATGACACAAAGCTTGCAGCTACAATAGACAAAAACATAATCTGCCAAAAAATCTCTAAAAAAGCCCTTTTGAGAAAATGAGTTCATCACATAAGTGACTACCTTCAGTAAGATATTACTGTGTCTGAAAATGAGGGTAACGTAATCATCTTTAATGTAATCGCCTATTGCTTATATATTTCATTTCAGTCTCAGCCTACTCTGATGTTTTCCCTTGTTTAAATTTCATCTCTGTTTAGCCAAAGCATTTGCCTTATGATTTTTTTTTTCCTGTACCTATAAAATGGTTCACATCTGCTAAAAATTTTGGGTCTATTTTGGGGAAGTTTATAATTAATCAATTAATACTTGTATCAACTGCAAAAAACAGCCACACTAAGGAAATTGCATATTTAAGAGGACAGGATTAGGCAGCTTAATATTCACCTCACATAGATGAGATCACCATCATTCCACAGGAAATGTAGAAAAGAATGGAAAAAATGTTTTATGGAAAAAGTACTAGCAACCAAGGTACAGTCATAATTTTGAGCAAGCAATTCATCTTATAGGTAGACTTACAGACACAGCAAACTCTCAGAGCAATTACGTTAAGTGTACAAACTATTTCATGCACGATATTCTGAAAAAAACCCCCTATTTCTTTAGTTATACTGATCTATCATAATAGCACGTGTGAGGTTCAGTTAGGAAACTTACTGCTCCTCTTGTTTACAGTCATCATGTATCCATGACATATCAGCTTTAGTTCAAGTTACTTAATCTTTTCATCAAAATATTTTGTAAGTAAACCAGTGTTAAATTATGAGAATTAAGCACTGAAAATAGTGTTTCTCAGACAGGAACACAAACTGTAAAAAAATCAAAATTAGATAAGAAGTCCAAATTTGAACTCCCAACCCTAGACACACAGCACTTCCTTTAGGCTAAATGGGCTACCAACCCTCTACAGTGACTTTAAAATATAAAGGTATTGTTTTGGCCCACAAGAGGGAGCCCATAATATTTCATGAATGCAAAAGGAACACAATGACAATTGCATAGAAAAAACTCCTAATTTTATAGATACAGTAAATAAATATATATATGTGTATATTTACACATTTGCTATGTATTGCATAGTTTGCCTGAGATCCTAACGCTGGAGCCAGAGCATCAGGAATATGAGTTTGACGGGAAGTGCATTTCCATTAAACAACACCAGGGACAGATAAGAACAACTAATTTTTTAGAATCACAGAATCATAGAATATTCTCAGTTGAAAGGGATGCACAAGGGTGACAGAAGTCCAGCTGCTGGCCCTGCACAGAACCACCATAAGAATCACACCATGTGTCTTCATCTTTAGATGAAGACTAGAGAGCAGTATTATGTTCAACAGGAACAAAGACCAATTTGACTTCTATTTAATATCAATGTGGACTTAGGGATAAAATATTGTGTGTATTAGAACTTACTAAATGAAAAGAGGAGCTGACTTTGAGTTTGACCTTCTCATAAAGGTCTTAGGGTGTCAGCTAAATTCCAGATTAGTTTGTTTTCTGAAAAGGTGCTACATTAATCATGTATCTGTCACTCACTTTTTCTTTCATATGAAAGACAGACCATCAATCTACTGTAATAAAGCAGGAAAAACTAGAACTGAGACTTGTATGTGCATGGGCAGTATCTAGTGGAGATGCATCCTCCTTACAGGCAAGGTGAAACGAGTTTCAGTTACTCCCTACCACCCCTGTAACGTGGCAACCAAAAGTGTGAGTCAGGGGCACAGCAAAGAAATGCTGCTAGTGAAACAATAATAAATACTGACTGAGAAATCTTATTCTCCTCAGTTGCTCCTAGTGTCACTGTCAAAACCGATCCTTCCTCCCGAAATATTTTCTTGTGCTTACCTATGTCTTAGAATTTTCCTTACCAATATTTTCGTATGCAGAGAATGCCAAGCAGAATTTACTTGTATAAAATGGGAATAGTTTTGGATTTCTGCTTTTAGACATGTAGACTAAAAACTCTGCAATCAGTGTGACTTAACTATTTTCAAATACAACAGTAGGGGTTACTTTTTATGTTATAAGAAAGTGACATAAAAATGTTCTAGGCCTTTGGTGATTTCTCAAACAGAAATTCCAACAGTTTTAAATGCCCAGCACTTTTTTATGAATAGGCTATCAGCTCTTTGTAAAACTGACACTGCTGAATTTTCTAAAAAAGATAGATTAAACATAGAAGTAAAAGTTCTAATCACTGTGAAATACAGTCGTCTGCTTTTCAAATAATTAGGTGTTACTTTCAAATAAACACTCAGAGATGTGTTCTACAACAATTCATCAGAAGATTTAAATAATACTTCTTATTCAAAAATTATTCTCATTATATCAAATATCTGGTTTGTTATGCTAACAAATTTCAGGCTTCTCATGATGCCAGCAACACTTTCAGGCAGCATTAGATATTGTGCACCATTAGCTAGTCATCAAGCCTAGTAATAAGCAAAGATGAAGCAGGTGTGTCTCTCAACTCGTAAAACCTTCAAATCCAAACCCACTTACACAGTCTCCCTGTAGTTGTACTCAATTAACTCCAACCTGTTTATCATTAAATCACTCATTTAATTTAGTAATCCACTAAAGCTTCAGTTAAAATGCATCACGTATCCCCTTCTTGGGCCTCAAATAATTGCCCGTGGCTACTATGTGTTCTAATCTGTTTCTTAATGAACATCTCTAGCCTTTCATGTGTTAAAAGGATGTCAAGGTGTGTTGTACCCAAAAAAAGATTAATGTTTTAAAAGGCATAAACAATGAGAAATGTTTAGATAGCACAAAATGAACAGATACTTCTCTGCTATCTGTCAGACTGGTGACTCAGTCACCAAAAAAACTTGACATCTTGAGGATAGATGGCAAAAACTGGCTTACATGCCACAGTGCTGAGCATCACAAAATTTCCTGTGAGGTGGATGGCTCCCAGACTGGATCTAGTCTAATTGGCTCACACCTAGACATGCCCGTTCGGTAGCTTAAAATAGGAAGCATAATAGCCAGCACACTGACCTTATTACAGGGATCTTTGCTGATCGTGCCAAAAGGACATGCCTAGAGAGTGCTCACACAGAGGCCTGATAGGAGTCATGCAGAGAAATAACTATTTCTCAGTAATGATTTGATTTAGGGTGTTCACTCTGTCAACAGAGAAACAGCTCTGGATATGTAGAAAATGTACACGTTCCTACACGTTTTTCTAGGCATCTGGGTTATTTCTACAGAGGAAGGAAGTCTTTCAAATAAAATCTGTGCATCTGAAAGAGCACATGCAAGACCACAATTTGCCTGTAAGCATCAAGTTCTATTGAAGCACAGGCTTAAATATTTACTTTTATGTTGTTGGGATTTTTTCTTCTTTCAGGCAGGAAAGAGAATGACATAGAGACTAGAGAAAGACTAATCTAATACTTGCTTAACAATGCAAATTCTTGCCTCACAAGGAGTCCTGGAAAGTCTTACCTGGACCAGAAAAGCCATTGTACATACAGTTTTGCTCCTGAGAAAGCCTCATCTGCTACTTTTTCTCCTTTTCTGAAACTGAATTAATTCTTTGTGCATATGTTTAGAATCATTATCCCAAATAGATTACCTCCCTTTTTAGGGCCACATTATGATCAACTCTTGAAACATGTGCAAAGGAAATACTCACTGAACACTAAAATTTATGCCTGGGGAATATTCTTTAAAATTCTGCTTACCTTCATATCAGCTACCAGCAAAAGCCTAGTCCATGACAGGAGCAGACTGCTTTTCTAAAGGTCCTGGATAAGGAGCAGGACACAGATTCCCTGCTCTTGAATAAGACCCTTAATCTGGAGAGAGGTCTGAAAGGATCAAGATAGCTTGTAAGAAGTATGAATCATTTTATAAACTATAGTATGTATTGCAGCCAATTTCTGGCAGTATCATGCAAGTGGAATAGTGATCCTGGCAAACTGGTGCTCTCAACTGAAGAGTCTTTTTTCTTGAAATTGTCATTTGTTATCAAAGCAGGAGAAACCGCACAGTAATTCTTTTGTTTAGTTGAGGTTTTTTGCATGCAAATGTTAAATAATCACAATTGCTGTGTTGCCAGAATAAGACGCCAAGATGTGACCCAGTGGATGTTTCACAGGTCTTCTCATAAATCTTCACAGTTTGCTCAGGTACTGCACATCACACACAATAGCAGTGCTTTGTCGATTTAGAACTCCTAAATGTTTTGCATGTTGCAGAGAGATATATTTTCTGTAGGTAGTGGGACACAACATTAAGACGATGGTGCAGTAGTAGCGTTGCAAAAACTCCAGGCAGCCTCGTAAGCAGCAGAACCATCTCTTTGGATCACCTCAGCTGAAACTACAATTTGGGAACAAAAAGCAAAATGCTTCTTGAAGTCTGTTACATTATTCTATCCGTGGACGGGGTGGTTTTTTCTAGTCTCGAAAACCTTCTCTTTTTTTAAGCAGCAGAAATAGGCAGAGACAATTCAAGCACTCCTTGAGCCTTTGCAAAAGTGGCAAAGGACATCCAGTTTATGTAATACTTTTGCAATTCCAGAAAACTCCTGGCAAATTTTCTCTAAAAGCTGTTAAAAAGCCAAGCTTTTGGATGTCATAAGGGATGGTCCTCCAAGAATTTAAGACTGCTTAAATGCTATTAAGAAAAGAGTAATAAAGATTCAACATCCAGTGTAGAGGAGGACTACTAGGAAAGTCCATCACAGAGATTTTTCGTAGGACCCATGTTTGTAATGATCAAGAAATAACAATTTGAAAAATTAATTGATGATGGTGTACAGCTGTTGATGGGAGGAAATGTAAAATGACTAAGGTTTGCATAAGAATTTCATAATAGAAAGTGACAGGGGAAGCCAGATTAAATTAAGTGGTGCTAAATAAAAAATAAGGAACAAAGGGAAAATGTGTGGTCTAAATTAAAATTTTCTGGAAGCAGAATGGATTTCAGAGCTAACATGGACAACTGTCTCAGAAACAAAAGATAAAACTGGAATGCAAACTGTTAGCCAAAGTATAGCAATTGAAAAAAATATGTATAAAAGCCGATAACAACAGTTTAAGTTGTCCTACCCCATCTTAAAAGATATGAAACAGAACTATAATACACAGGAAGAACAAGAGGAGTGGTCAGGAGTATGGTATGGTTTCTGTAAAAACAGTAAGCAAAGAGGCTCAGAACGAGATGGCCAAGATTTTGAGAGCTATCTCTGAAATCATTAATATCTTGAAGAAAATAAATAGCAATGGCTGTTCACTATTTCAGATAGAGACAACCTAGAATGAGCCAAATAGATTTAGCAACCAGGGAATTTAAAATAAAAATAAGCATTTTTTAAAAAACAAAATATAATAAACTTTTGGCATACATTGAAGCAATTATATTAATAGAAGAGGAGTGAGGGGAAACACAATTATGAGAAACAGCCCTGAAAACAAGATTACTGAAGGAGTAAGAGGTGTTGAAGGCATGGGAGAAGAGATTCTGGTGTTGCCTGTGGGAAAGACAGTGGTGGAGAAAATATTTCCCTGCAGCCCATGAAGGACCTCACGGCAGAGCAGAGAACAAAGTGAGGAGGAAACAGTGGCAAACATGAACTCTTATGAACTGACTTCAACACTCCATTACCCATCCCACCTTTTACTGCTAGGGCTGTGGGGTCAAAAGGGAAAGAAAGGAGTTAGGAATAAAGAGATCAGGAATCAAGGAGTGAAGTTGAGACTGGAAAAAGGGTAAGAAAGGTATTTCAGGTTTTGTCTTTGTTTCACACTATCCATCTCTACTTCAATGTGTAATAAATTAAAATAGTTTTCACCAGGCTGAGGCTGTTTTATCCAAGACAGTAACTGGTAAGTGATCTGCCTGTCTTTATCCTACTTGGGGTTATTTTCTTCTCTTCCTCCACCTGGTCGAGGAGGGATAGAAAGTGAGAGAGTGGCTGGGTTGGTGCCTTGTGGCTGGCCAAAATCAACCAACCAGAAGGATCTATCAATATCTACTAGAAAATACAGTCTAGATGCAATGTTCAGCTCAAAGAGTGTCCGCAGGTTGCAGATTTCCAGCAAGTGGAAAGGTTAGAAGAATGGAAAGACTAATCTGTGTATCTCTGTTTCCTTTCCTTAATCTGTAAGCAATAAGTTTTTCTCCTATCAGTGAGGAATGGAAAAATGGGCTAGCTGAATCTCAGCTGTGACTCAGTGAGAAAATTATTAGCCAAAGACCTTATATCTCAGCCTTACATCTGAAGTGTAAAATTTACCATGCTTTTTTATGCAATGCAAACAGTCAAATATCTCTGTCAGAATTGCTGGAGTTTGAGGGAGGTTCAAAAACGTAGGCAAATAGTATGGTAGATGAGTGCAGACAATATGTTTGGAAGTGACTGTGATGACACTAGGTCATAGAAGATGAAAGTCACACAACAAACTGATGAAGGAGTATATTATATGTTTTCACATGAGTCTTTCTAAGAAAGAAATACCCTGAGTCAGAGTTGGTTTTTTAACTGAAAGTATTTCCCCTCACATCCCCATTTTTCTGCATAGCATGGACCATTAAGAGACTACAGAAGGCAGCACAATATTGCCACATACAGCTCGTCCACCGACATAATGTGGATCTGAGATTCCAGTGAGGGCAGCCAGAGGACTGTCAAGCAAATCATCACTGTGGAGTACATAGAAATTCTCTCCCCGCTCTTAGTAAAATGTGTAAGAATTGAGTCACATTCATATGTAATTCTTCAATAACTCGACTCAAGTACTTCCAAAGAAAGGAGAAAATAAATCAGTAAGGAAACAGATTTCAATGTCAAGCACTAAAGGGATAATTATAAACAATAGAAAGGACTTTTTTAATTATGAAAAATACCATGACAGGATGCTTTTAAATTATATATAATGGAAAACAAGGTGAGTCAGATAATCATACTCCTTTTGACACATAACAATCTTCATCAGTGATCTTCATCCTGCCCTCATGTCAAGCCTGTATAAAGGGGGCAGGCTCCCTGAAATATGTGAACATGCATCTAATCTCGTACATTGAAAATGGTTATGCACTCACAAGAATTGCATCTTTTGAAACCACTCAACTTACTGTAGAACAACTGCTTGTTAAGATATAAAATATTCATTGAATATCTCTAAATTAAAAAAAAAAACCAGCATACAAGATTGAAGACATTGCAGATAGAATATTTATGGTATAACCTAAAATCCCTTCAGAATTTGCTAAATGTAAGCTGAGAGAACTGATGTTCCGCATGGTACCAAGTTAAACACTTGATAAAAGAAGACAAAATATAACCATTGGGGCTGAAGCCAAAACATTAGCTTTAGGTTTAGGGGTATTTTTTTTATTGTTGTTTGTTTGTCTGTTTGATTTTATTATTGTTACATAGTGCAAGTTCCATAAAGCCTCCAAAGAATTTTTGTCCCATACCTAAGCCTGTAATAATGGAGTGGACTTGGCGTCTTCTTCTTTCTTTTTTTTTCCCTGTAGTTTTTAGAATCTCCTGATAAACCTATAACATAGCCCAATGGCTCAAATCTAGAAATGGAATTCACTGAAAAATTAAACATTTTACTCCAAAGCAAACATATATCAAATAAATGACCACTACTTCCTTTCAAGGTGCACAGGAACCTGGTAGAATATAACAGAAGAACAAATGGAACTAGGTTACTTTATATTTCTTAGAAACATTGCTTATCATGCAAAATAAGCAGTATAATAGCATTTTATCAGGATAAAACCCAGCTGTCATTATTTCCTTTTCCTGATTCCTAAGGATTACATGAGTTACATTTTTGCAGATGAGTGTCCTGTGAAAAGGCAACCAATTCCATTTTCCTACCACCATTCCACCTGTTTAACTGAGAATTAGAAAAAAACATTATATGCTCTTTAAAGCTTCTGGTTGGTAATTTTACCTACTTACGATAAGACTTCAGGTCCTCGCTACTCAATAAAGGCAGAACTTGTGAGGAGCACAGGTGCCATGGAGAAAACTTTACATCATTGCATGCTTAGAATTTCTTGTTACTGTATGCTTTAATGGAGAGACAGATTAAATTAATGATTAACTACATGAAGGGAATTTTTATTCTTTTCCTTTTTTTTACAGTAGGTTCCATGCCTTCAGAATGGATTGTGATTTAATCAGATTGCTAAAATTCCTTCAGAAATGTAAAATTATACCATATAGGATAATATTTGCTGCTGGCAAAGGAATCATGCTTAGAGAACAGGATGGACCCAGAAAATCACGGGGTCTTCATTAAGAAGGATCATGTGATCAGTGATAGTTCACCAGTGCAGTGATAGTGCAGCAGTGAGCAGTTTCTCCACAAATGAGAAAAGATCTCTGTCAAAGAAAAAATATGATCTGCCTCCATGAACTATAATTTTTGGATCTTGAAAAACTGAATAGTTTCTGAGAAAAGTCATATATCTGCCAGTGTCTTTTTTTTAAAAAAAATTCTATTCAACATTTTTATTCCCTCTTTTCTGTAAGCCTGTTTTACAAACATTGTCCTCACCTTCCCTCTTCATTCTTCCCCCGCCTGCTCTAACTATGGTGGAATTTCAAACACAGCAATCAAACTCCCAGATGAGTCAGATTTGCTTATTGTATTGTACTCACATATTTAGAAGAAATTATGTCATCTCTGTTCTCATTAATTATTAATGTTAAGAGGTCCAATTTAAAATTCTGCTCTTTACTCTTTTTTCCTGACTGTCAGAGAGGGCTTTGGGGATTTTTGTTTTTTCTTTTTGTTTTCCTCCTACTAAACATTCTAAACACTAAGAGATAATGATTTCTCACCCTGTAGCTGTTTAGAGAAATCATTCTTTCTTTGTACTTTACCACTTATGTTGCTCTTTTTGATAAGAAAAAATAAAGCTATATTCTGACCACAAGCAATTCTCAGAATTACCAGGTGGCATTCTAGGGTAAAACCATGCTGTCTAATGTTGGAAACAAATTATTTGTATGCCTTTTTATCAATTTAACTATTGGTATAATTTTGTATATTAAATCAACATAACTTTTGTAGCATCTAAATAACTTCAGATCATAAATCCTACTTTCACAATTATTTTGAGGACAGTCTCACACAGAGATTTAAGCCTTGCAACAGGGATTTAGTTCAGTGTATTTCTATTGATACAAAAATCATGAAAGATACAGGTAAATTTCATTTTCTTAACTGAGTGAGGTATACATGAACTTATGAAAAATTGTATGGATATTCAGAGGGTGGAATTAAGAATGTGAAATCCAAAAGATTATACCTGGATTTCAACAGGATATGGAGTGTGCTGAAATCTGTTCCATTTTCAAGACTGTTCAGTTCTGAAAGTTTCAGAGAAAGGAGAATAGTTCATTTTGGCAGCCATGGAATAATTTGTATTTATACAATATCTCTCCTAATCTTTTTAGTGACATGTGATTTTATGTCCTCCAGAATGCAGTTCTAATACCTCCCAAAATGCCTGGCTGCAGTGATAATTAGAATTCTGAGCATTTATATTGTTCTATAACTTGTTGCACAAAGACATGGTTGTTCCATCCCTGGATGGAAACGTTCAAGGCCAGGTTGGAGGGAGAGATGAGCAACCTGGTTAAGTCGGTGGCATCCTTGCCCATAGTAGAGGGGTTGCAACTAGGGGCTCTTTAAGGTCCCTTCCAACCTAATCCATTTTATGATTCTGTGAACTTTCAAGCCATCCCAAGAGTTATAGAAAATTATTGACTGGAAGGGTGTTGTGTGGGGCACTGCTTTCACAAATATGCATTGATGTTTCTACCTGGTAGTTTTCGCTCTCTTGAATGGTCTCTTGTTCTTGAGCTTTGCAATAGGGAAACAGGATGTTCTTTGCTATTTCTTCCCTAGCATTTACTATTTTTTCAATTTTTATCTTGTTTCTTCTTCTTCATTTCCTTTCTAAGATTAAAAAATCCTTTTTCAGTCTCTCTAAAGTGTTTTTCAACTCCCTTAACAGACTTCTCTTCATAATAATTTCCTCCATCTTTCACTGAACAGTTTCAACTTCTTCAATATCCTTTTTGACATAGGGAGACTTATATTGCTAGAAAATTGAAAATTTTAGTTGAGGGCCCTATTGCTCTTTTCTTTAGAGTGATAACATGCTATCTGTATCATTCCCTTTATGGGATTTAAAAGTTTTTAAAGACAAAAGCTGAGTAACAAGAGAAGTTTTTCCTTCCTAACAGCTGGGTTTACTTAGCACAATCAGATAGCTTTAAAGTTTCTCACAGGCCTTTGAAACACCTAGGTAATTCTTATGATTTGATACAGTGCTATTTCATTAATCATGTTCTGTTTTGTCTGTATATGTGCTTAAAACATTATAAAGAACCTCAATATGGAATCCCAATGGGCTCTGCTACCAACAATTACAGTCAGATTAACCTCACTCTTTGCTTGCTTTCTTTTGGCTGGTATTTATCCACAATGTTATATATATTTTTTTTCTCATTATTTAGCTTTTGTAGCAGCCCACAACAATGACTTCTCAAATATTTTCACAAGTCATTCATCTCCTTCTAACACTTGAATGAAATGCTCAAAGAATTGAATTAAGGGGCATGCATAAAAAATAATTTGCACAAAAATCCCGCATCAGAGGATAATTTTCAAATTTTCAAAATATTTTCACTACCGAGTTAGTTATACAGGAACAAAAATGATGAGAATGAGGGTAGGAGAGTGTCACAAAATGGGACTTCTCAACAAACAACGCAGGTTTTGACTCCTTGACTGGCTCGAGACAGAATGGGCTTCTGGGAAAGCAGTTAAAAATCTCACCCTACCATAGCTCTTACTCCACGACAGTAGGCTTTCACAGCACTAAATCCTCTTCCAAATGAAAACACCTGAAGTCCCAATTTTCAAGGATTAAGAAAGGTCAAAACTTTCTCACAGAAGCTGGAAAAAGAAAAAAAAAAACGTTTCTACTCTATTGCTTGTTATTGACTAGATCAGGGATTATGGCAAGTGGTGAGGTCTGGGGAAACTCTCTGGTGGCACACCAGCCTAGCTTGAATGAGCAAAAGGTGGACCTGCCTAGTAGCCCCATGTCACACAACTCAGGTGACCTAGCATACTTCTTCTGGTACACGCAGACATGGAGTGCCAACAGCCTTGAACAGCAGGTAAACTTCAATTCAAATTAACAGGTTCTGTGCTCTTTAAGATCTACTCTGGAGGAAACAGCTAAACAGCAGAAAATTTCCTATTGATCACAGAGCCGAACTGAGGCCACCATGTTATCTTCCTTTTAGCATCCCCTCAGTATGTTAAACGCTTTAATTATTTGTCTTTTATGAATGGAAGAATGTGACTGTACTAATTTCAGAAAATTCCCATGGCTTAGCAGCTAAGCCTTTTTTGGTTTTGTTTTTGGTTTTTTTTTTTTTTGTTCTAACAGATCTTTCAGCTTTTCTTGATTATTTATAAGAAATGTAATTCTGGAGCTAGGGGAGGGATATGACCGAGATATGTTCAGAGAGGACTCCAGTGAGTCATTTTAGTTTGTGAATCAAAGAATCATAGAATCATTAGGGTTGTAAAAGTCCTCTAAGATTACCCAATACAACTGACAACCTAGCACCACCACAATGTTTACCTGTAAACCAAGTGCCATATCCAAGTTTTTTATCATGTCAGGGATGGTGACTCCACCACTTCTTTGGGCGGCCTGTTTCAGTACTTGAGAATACTTTCTGTGACATGTCTAGGAGAAAAAGGGGAAAAAAACTTCCATGTTATACCATGAATTTCCGGCAGTACTACCTTTTCATTTAGTATGCGGTTAATAGTTAATGAAAATACTGCTTCAGGATCTGAAAGCAGATAAGACTGTGTGCAGAAAGGAAGCACACAGGTATCCCAGAGTCATTTTGCTGTGCGAATAATGATGATGATAATAATTAATAATTATTCTGTGCCATTGGAGATTTCCACTAAGTGGTAATCTCCTGTTTTGAAAGTCCTAATATTTTGTTTCTGTGTGCTGCTAACTACCAAGTAGGATGCTAATGGAAAGGTGGATGACCGATACTTGAATAATCATAACTGTAATCACATAAACTCTTATAAAGCTAACCTTTAATTACATTAGTTGATGTAGAAAACTGGTTGTAGTCAAAAACGTAAGTCATGGTGGGAATTAATTTTCAATCTGAAACCTGAGCTACTAACAATTTGAAAGGGATAGGTATAAGAGGTTTTATCTTGAACAAGTAATAAAATCCTAGGGATTTTGAGAAGGATGGTGTTGTATTAATGTAACGTGTAGGGCTACTAGTAGATAAGTAACAGAAAGAGGAAGTAAATTATTATATTTAGAGAAGTACAGAATTCAGTAATCAAGTAAATGACTTGTCGTATAGATTAATTTAAATAGAAATAGTTAAATCAAATAGGTGCTTCTGAAAATTTTACTGAAGTAATTTAGTAAGTGAGGAATTGGAATATTAAAAAGCAAAAGTACCAGTGACCTCGCAATCAAAATTTGGGGCATAAGATGAAACTGACTGGATAGATGGATGAAAATTTTGCAAAGAGTGGCATCTCTACAAAGGAGCAATTTGTCTAAGTCACTAAAAGACACGTGTGAGGTTTTAATGTTCCTGCTCTCCTCACTCAGAGTGTCACATTTTGAGGCAGCTCTTTACTTTTACCCTCGAGATCATGCTGGAATAAACTGCCAAACATCTCTTACACCTCCATGCCATCTAATTATAGCCTGTAACACTCGAGAATGCTGACAGTGCTGAGCTATTGACTCTTGACACTCTCTAAAGCACTTAATTATCTTTTCACACAAGCCCCTTTGAGACCTGTCAACTTCTTTGTATTGTTTATAAAAAAGTTGCATATTAAGATTTCAGGATTGCGCACCTGAAGTCAAACTTGCACATACACATGGACTATTAAAAGGAGATCTTAACAAATGACAGGAGAAGAGATGGAAGAATTTGACTTGGTAAGACTTCTCAATTAAGTAAAAGAAGAAAAAATTGGCCCTTTACAAAGATTCCTGGGAAAACGGAAGGAATTTGAGGCTTTGGATTAATTTTACCAAAGACTAAAGGGAAAAAAACAGCAGTAGGTAAATGGTCTGTATGATTTATTCTTGTTTCATGGGATTAGGACTCAGACTCAAAACTTAGTCTCTTTCTAATGAAAACTGCATTTAGGCATCCTAGGCAAAAAGAAAAAAAAAAACCAACCCTAAATTTTTCAAGATCTCGCATGTTCCCTAGAACTTTACCAAATACTACTAAAATGTAAAGCAAATTATTTTAGTTGAATGAAATATTGTGGTCAATATAATCTGAATTATAAAAGAGATATAAGTGATTTTTAAGCAGTTTGGAAGTTTTTCTGTGTAAACTTGTTGAGGTTATCCCATAAATGTCATTGGAAAATAAGATGTCATTCATGATGTCTAAACTCATGTAGAACACTAACTGTCCCCACAAACCATGGTTACTTGGACAGTATTACACCCATCACCTACAACAGCTTGATGACTGGATGCATGGAACACAGATTTTACCACACTTAGGATTTTCTATCAAATCTGAAGGTTTTAACTCATTCACGTAATTTGGCACAATGCTTTCTACATAACAAAAAGTGTGTGTTGCCTCTGTATAATATGTTATCTTGGAAATAGTTATAAGCGTGCCACACATACTCACCAAGATAGTGAGTTAATTAATCTAGTAGTGACAGAATTCTGAGTCTGAACATGAAATATGTCTATCACATATATTAACTATCACTTTTTGTCTTATTGTAAGGTAATTTTGAATAGTCAGCACACTTGTAAAACAGCAACTAGTTCCCAAGCATTTTCCAAATGACAAAATCAAAAAACCTTCCTAAAAAATCCCATTTTTAAAGACATAGAGATCTTTTTGAACATAAGCATTAATAATGAATTTAAAAAACCCATAATTTTGAATTTAAAAAGAAGAATCCTTCTTTTCAACAGTTTCTATAAGACATAATAGTATTTTCTTGGTATAAACACAGAACCAACTTACTGGAAAGAGAAAAAATTTGAGAAACTACAGCATATTATACCATGCACATATCAGCTTCCTTTCTTTATCACAAGACTTACTAATCATGCCAATTATTTATGTGTGAAATATTGTCTTATGACTGAATTTGGAGCGCTTAAAAGTTGCCATTGTGAAGACTAACAGAAACAGCAGCTGCACACCTCACATGTAGGAGGTGTCAGGGCAGCTAGGTTATCCTGCAGTAGCAAAGTGACTAAATGTGTGTGCAGACGACCAAGGGATGAAGCTCATTAAGATTTTTGCTGCATTGCACAAAATAGTGCATTCTAAAAAAGAAGAGTTGGAGGACATTAGATAAAAAGCTTTTGTTTGGGTTTTTTACACCAATTTAAATTCTGTATGTGTCAAGCAATCCTATCTACTCAGTAAACTTGGAAACAAAGCTACATGAAAACAAATTAAATTCTTTACTTCAAATAATTTCCAGGATGGGGGAAACCGATCAACTTGAAATTTCAGTGCAATTATTTCTAAGCCAAATTATTCTCCATGTGTTTCATACTCCTCAATTTATTTGCCCTAAACAAGAGTCAAAAAGACAGATAAGAATATAAGAATTGGTTTATTAGGACATTCTAATTATAAAATAAAACAGAATATGGCACCAATAGCACCATCAGTAATTATAGTTTTTCCTTTTATAACTATTTCAGTTGTGGTTTGATGTCATGACTTAATGGAATCATATGTTCTCCATAAAATTTGGTCCATCTCTACATCTCAGATGCTTAATTTTTGCTTTTGAGCTGTCACAGAATCTTGAAATCTTTCCAATCTACTTTACCCTTGCATTTTCTGCAATCATTCTTAAACTGCTTTGGTGACTTGGAAGGCTGCACCTCTTACTGCTCTAATGATTGCTCTTTTGCACTGTTTAAGAAATTTGTTTTACTGGTCCAGTGATTTTTTTCTCTTTTAGCATCACTACTGTGACTTCAAATTTTGCTCTAGCAGCAGCAATTGTGTGAAATATGCAATAGAACACCTCTGAACTATGAGTTTTGCTTTATGTGGCTTGTCACACAGTGAGTGATATTTTGTAAATCAGAGGACCTCAATTTCTGGAAGTTCCATTTTATAGCAAGCAGCAGCCTGTAAAGACCAAGGATATGTGTATTATACGCAACGGAAATGCTAATTGCTCTCTTCAAACCTTTATCTCACCCACCTGAATCTTTTTTACTTGCCAAAGTAAACACGGAAATTAAGAGGAATAGAAAGGGCTGGGTAAGCTTCAGTCAGTGTACCAGGAGAAGTTTGTCTTTCCAAAAATTTCACTGCAGTAACTATACAGTTCCTAGAGTTCCTTAGAATTAAATTACAAGATGATTTCTACTTTTAGTCAAGCTAGGGGTAGAAAAAAAGAAAAAGCTTTATGGTTCTCCAACCATGCACTAGAGTCTTTATATCATAATTAATTATAAGCAAGAACCACAGAACTTCATATCACAAACATTTATTTTAGAAGATTATACATTTTCCATAAATATTTGCTGTGGGTCAGACTTCAACTATTCTGTTTAATTATTTTTTTTCAGTAATTGCCACTTAAACTCATCCTGAATGTGAGCATTAAGGGAAAAAAAAAGAAGTTGGTTACCTCTCTTCCTGTATTTTGAAAAGACATTTAAGATATCTTCCTTCCATAATTAAATTATACCCATTCTACTTTTCCATAGTCTGCAAGTCCTTCTAATCCTATTCGTGGAGCAAGCTGAAAGAACAGTCAGTGACAATGTTCTTCGTCCTTGAGAGAGAAGCAGATCGCATTTGAGTTTATTCTGTTTTTCAGTAGCCTGAATTGGACTTCTCAATCTTTTGTAAAAGAGCAAAAATCTCCTTCTAACAGAATTTCACATAAAATTTATTTAGTTAGTTCTTGTGGTCACTTGAAAACAAAAACTAAGAATCCAGTATGTGTTCCCCAAGCCTGAAAGACTTGCTACTGTGTTACAGCTATCTCAGTAAGATTCTCACTATGCATTCAGTGAAATGAAGGCAGAAGACACAAATTCTCATCAGTATTTCTAATGTTAATTCATAAAGAGAAATTTATCTCAGGGACATAAATCCTATCCTGTGTTGAATAGCAGAAATGAGGCAGAAGAGAAAGAATAAGGAATGAAAATTATGTACACTGCGTGTTACATAAATGTAAAGGCATAATTGTATTAGAGCAGCAACAACAAATCAGATTTACCCAGTTTTCCTAAAACTTGAAACACTACCTGATACTGCTTTCTAGAGGTAGATAGTCTCAACTTTATAGACCAAATAAATAGAAAGAAAGAGGACATCCGTCCCTTACATTCAGCTGAGATTTAACGAAAATCATCACAAGGAAACACCTGTCTTTCCTGCCATGGTCTACCTACAACAGGCACTCCATCCTACACCATGCTTATTTTTCTGCTTTCTCAACCTTCACAACTGCAACCTGTCCAGTGCAGAACAAGAAACACTGCATTCATGTCAATCTTAAAGCCTCAGTTTGATCTGTATGTCAGGAGATGTTTAACTTCATTGCATATCTGCAAACTGTCCTGTTTTTACTGTNGGCAAACTGGAAACAATTAAAAGAAATATTAGAAAGAGATGAACATTCAGTATCTGTCTAACAGAAAAAGATGAGAGAAGCTCATTCATTAAGTTCAATACGAGCAGAAGTTACAACTCTAAGGAATCAATGAGACAAAGAAAAGAAAACATAAGTGTTGAAGGCATAGTAGGAAATGGTAACTGGCAGCTGAAACTGCTAGGGAGATATAATTTCTGCAGTGGAGATAATTAAACAGCAGAACATATTACAATATTTGTCAGCTGATATAATAACTCCTGATGCCTCTTCTAAAAGTCATGCTCCAGTCCAACAGGAAACTACAAATTTGAAACAGAAACCACTTGAGAAAATTTCGCATTTTATCACTGTTAACATCTGGCCCTGAAATCTATTACTTGCCATCTACTTCCCTTATCTATATTTTGTTCTATTCTTGGGTTGGCTGAATTATACATGTTTGGAAAAGATAATATTAGCAATGTATTATGTGCATTACACATAGTTTGATATAACCACAGGGAAAATTACTTTCCCTGTGGATTTATGAAAATCTTGAACACATACCTCATAGAGCATAAACAGGGTGCTCTCAGGTGTATAATAGTGTGTCTGCAGTATGACTGCACAGTGAAGTTTAGGATTAATGACAGAGGACATATCTAGAGATGGTCAAGATTTGTATTTTGACCACCCAGTACTCTGCATAGTTAAAATGCATGACCTTCTGCAGTTTCTGCAGTACATCTATCCCACAAATAAAAAACAAACATCACAAGAAACTTTAGGTTTCCTAAACTAGGTTTCCTTTGGCCACTGACAATGAGGACCTATTTTCACAGAAATTGTAATAAAACCCCTACAAATCCCTTAATATCTCTACATGGAAATTAACTGTGTATGTTTCTTCAACACATTTATAGCATTTCTTTTCCTTGTACATTTTTTCTTTGATTCACTTAAGCACTCAAAACAGCCCAAGTAAAATAAATTAAAATAAATAAAAGAAAGAAGATGAAGAGCAGCCTTTAAGCATGGCCTTGGTTTACAGTTTAATGAACTTATGAAGAGAACAATTGTCTATTTCATATGGGGCCTGCTGCTTTTATGTTACATTTAAATTAATTACATATGGAAATATTACTGCTCCAAGACACAATTGTGACTTTACTAAAACAAAGCTTAATAGAAACTCAAGATTTATTAGTACAGACATGGGGACAATTTTTTTTTTTTTTTTTTTGCAGTTTTTGATTATATTTATACTCCAAATATTTGCCACAGAAAAGAAATATTATTCAGTTTTGACCAGAAAAAAATTCTGCAGGGAAATTATTTGAGTGCCAAATTTAAAAAACAGTGCACTTCACTCATTCATATACTATATGAAAACATGCAGAAGAGGTACAAAGTCACTGAAACTTTTGTTTGTTTAAACAAATGAATGTTAACATTATTTTGTGCTTTATACTGCAGGGTTTTTTTGCTTCTTATTCCTAAAAAAATGTATTTTGTCTAAACTTTTAACCATTACCAGTCACATTTGTTGGTGCAGTCACACCAGCACAGAAAGAATTATAATATTATGATGAAAAAATAAAAACATCATAACTATAAAAATAATTAAACACGTCATGGACAAGGAAAGCTAGAATTAGTGAGGGACATTCCTATCCCATTTATTGCAAGAAAAGTTTGCATACACTCACTTTCCTCTCTCTAAAATCGATTTTTCTTAATAAAAATGTCCGTAAAATATTTAACATTTTACCTACTCTTCAATTCCTCAATTGTTCCTCAATTGAATTACAGTTTTACAAGATATAGAATTAGATTTTTTTTTTAAATGGGAGGTAGTTTTTCCAGTAAACACAAAATGCAGGTTTCTACATGCATCATGTGGTCTATTTAATATATAATTTTATGGCTGTGGTCTTTGAAAATTAGATGGAGAGTGGTGGAAACTTTAACAGCGTAGTCGTGCCTTCTTAGTATGATAAAAGAACAAGCAAAAATTTTCCCTGTCCTTGAGTCAATTTCTGGTTGTAGAATTGACATAATTCACTATGAAATACGTGGAGAGTGTTAATTACTTTTAATACCAGTATGTGTTAATTCACTGAAATGTCATGCTTCAAATGGTATTTTTGAAGGTGGGGAATGTTAGAATTGTTAGAATTCTTTTTTTTTTATTTATTTTCTTTCTTGAGAAAAAGGACATTCTGTATATGCTCCAGGAAAGACTAGTCCTGACAAGAATTTCCTCTGTGCACAGGAGGCTATCACTACACTCAAACTTCAACTAAGTCTTAAAAATAAACTGCCTGCACAAAGAACTGAGAACTGATTTGTGCAAGCAAGTCAAGTTCTTAAGCATGTGTGTGTGTCATGGTTTAGGAATTGTAGACCCCAATTTAGTGCTCCTCCTGAGACTCTCTTAACCACACTGCCTCTCAGTCTCCACCCCTCTCCCCCCCCGGGCTAGGAATCAGCATTAGCCTGCTGCTCCCTCCATCGTGCTTACCCAATCAGAGGAAACCTCTTCTCCGCTGAAAAGACTCCCTTACCCCCACCCCCAGGAAAGATGTGATGGGGTATAGAATAGCCTCTAGGTCCTGGACATGCCCCTCCTGGCTACTGCAAGAATGAGCTCTTTCATGGCTGGAAACAGGACTGTGTGAACATGTATGGCTCTATAAAGCTTTTATTCTCCTTAATTTTTGTCTAATAAATCTCATTTTTTTTTCAGGGAATTTGTATGAGGAGCAGCTGAGGTATTCACAGACAGTTCTTTACTCAAAATGTACATAGTGCAATTATGCTGAAATACTTGCCATACAAAATGTGATTCTCTTTTTGGAGCAATATTCTTTTAATTGCATTTATTGGACGAGTATTAGATAATTTACAACACTACAAGAATCTGTTTCACACTTTCGTAATTGGATAATTATACATGCAAGAGCTATGGAATAAAATGGGAGAACATTATTTAAGGTGAAATTTTGCCACAAATTAGTATTACCTTTAAGAAAGCATGGTTCTTATTTATGGTATTAGTAATTAATTAGACTTTCACAATTTCACACTAAAGCATGTATATACAAAACCAACGTAAGCAAGCCTCTCCAGGAACTTTGACATAAATCGCCATAATTTCACTGCCTTGAATTAGTTGCTTAAACTTCAGCATCACTTGCAGACCTATCCTTTTTCAAAATGTGAAACTGAAATATTTGCGCGTTTCACTTTATCATCTTGCACACTAAGATGATGCTTTCCTCCTTTTTATTGCATGATGGCTATCCACAGCTAATGCTAATTTTGACTTGCACATTTGAAAGTATGTAGTTGCTGTGTCAGCATTTGATTACAGCTATGGTCAACAAAACACCATTTTTAAAAAATATTTGCCTCCTAACTTCATGACTGTTTTATTCAACTGTGCATTCTATTATCTCCAAAAGCCATATCCTCTCCAGTTTCTGTGACCCTGTTGCATTTAAAGCACAAACAAAAGGGCACAAAATATCCTGGTGCTCTTATTACTCCATATAAGATCAGTGGATATATACTGCTACTATGATAAATTTTCTGCTTTATTTCAAATTGTATGTAATACTCAAAGGCATGTAATATGAAATAAGTAGTTCTTGAAAATTGTGATTCATAAGCAGAACAATACAATAGGTTGAAATGTAATAAATAATTTATGCCAACTTTTTCCAAATGACCTTTGTAACTCAATCATTCCACCACTCATGAATTACGAAGTCATTAAAGCTTATGTAAATAAGATATTTTATGTGATACTGGACTCAAATGGAAACATTGGATTTAAATACAAAAGACAAATACAAATTTCATCACTTCCATTGACCATTAATTTCTTTGATATAACTTTCTTGCAAGGGAAATTTACAAATTTCAGAAAACAGTTTCACAACCTGCCCATTAACTCAAGATTTTAGAAATTGAAATCTGTCAACATGTATATGCTTAGATGTGTACAGGAGTGTTCTCATGTAAGCATGAATTTGCCATGAGTGTGTATGTCATGTTGGCATATGTCTTTAATTCATGTGTTGGTGTGTGTCTTTAATTCATATGTCTTTAAAGCAATGATTATTTTTGTTATAAATCAAAATTCAGTAAAATGTGTCAGAAAGAAGCAGATCATTATCTTTTAAAACAGGTCTTGAATTGATTCTGCTTTGATCTGTGATGAAAAAGAAAAAGGAAAAAAAAAAGAAGAAATCTCTCCAGAAATGATATAACTGTAAGTGCAAAAAGTGTTTTGCTCTACAAGTCAGGTATAGTATCATTTGAAGTGTTTTTCTATATGAAGTCATATATTTAGTCATGTAACAAGAAGGAAAAGTTTTAAAGGCATCCATCTAAAAACTTCTTTGGAATTTTTTGAGGAAGAAGCCATGGATATATTTAATAATTTAAAAAAAAAAAAGGGGGGGAGAAGAAAATAACAAAGACAGAAACTCCATGGAAAATAGTGCTCTGGGGATTTGATTCCTTCTTTTTATGAGTTGCTCTTTTCGAGTGAGTACAGGAACGGAAAAGTATCCTGTTTTCTCTAGATCGTTTCAGAATGGTTTTGCAGCAAGAAAAAGTTACTGCCTAATTTCCTTTGGCAAGTAAAATGTGGTTTACTGTACCTGGAAAAAAAGATCCACTTCTTCCAGGACTTAAAAAAAAAAAAAAATTAAATATGTAGTAGACTGAATTAAATTAATATTTAAGCTAATTCTGCTTTAAAAATAGCTTGTCCCCAAACATTTTTGCCAAATAATGACAATTAAAAACCGTGAGAAAAAAATTATTTGCCAGTGAAACTCCTCCACAAAATAATTATAAAGAAGGTGAAATTTCTGGAGTCTTCGCAGACTTAAGTATTTGTATGTCATATTGAGCAAGGCATGTGTATTAGATTCTTCAAAAAATACAGACGTGTTCAGGACAATTTCTAGGTTGCTATTATAGTAAGTTAGAAAAAGAAAACTTCACTGCTATATATCCAAATTTATTTTGTAAGTATGAGAAAATATTTTCAGTGGAAAGAAGTCCAAATGTCTCTAAAAGTAATTTAGTCACTGTATCTGTTTAAAGCATGCAGATATACCCAATAAATAGCATGGATTTTGGAGAGCAGTTAGTTCATTCCTGTGCAGCCAGAGACACATTCTTGTGATCCCACTTTTGATTTTGATAAAAAGAAAATCATATCTGAAATATTGAAAACAAAGCCAGCTTTGCTTCTAACCTCCTCAAATTTGATGTTTCCTTATTCGACCAGGAGAAAACAAATGTTCAGTATTGATCAGTCACTGAAGTTGAAATGTGTTTTGAGAATGCCGCCTGAGAAGTGGACTTGCTGGCACTTATTTTCTGTCCATCATAGAAATTTGGTATATGCTATTTTTTCAGCTTTTCAGCTATTGCTAAATACCTGGGAAGCTTGCTGTGTATGAAAATAGACAGATTAGCTGCAAGAGGGTAAAGTTCCCTGATCATTTATTTCCTAATTGAGGGTGGTCTGAGGAATTGTAAGAGCTATCTTAGTAAGAGAAAGGTGGAATAGCAGTGATTAGGTAGACCTTCTGTGTAGGCCGTAGTTCCATGTGACCTACACTACATGGAAAGCAGATTTTGGTTTAGAGAGAAAGCAATAAACCTGAGTTAGTTCAAAGTGCAGAATGCAATTCTTTACAGAACAGAATATGCAGGTCTGATAACTTTCAGTTCAGCTTATGTTGGTCATATCTTTTTCTTTTTTGCCAGGATCTCATGGCCAACTCCTAATTTACCATCAAGTGCTCTGATTTGAAAAGCCAAGTAGAAGTAGCTATTTGGGGCTACCATGAAGTGGTCACTTGAGACTATCATGTATGAGGAACAGTCAGTTCATAAGGATCAGTGGGACAGCATGGGTGTTGTTTTTACGTGATTAAGAAAGAACTTTTGCTGAATGCACGGATCTAGGTTGTGATATTATAGGTAAGAGGAAAACAGATCTTTTCGAACGCTTATTTAATTAAACTGTTTAATCTTTTAAGTGTGAGAGCCTCTGAAAGACCACTGATGAGTGCTGGCAATAGACAGAATGGGGAAAAAAAGAAAAAAAAAAAAACCAAAATCCAACTTTAATTAAGCCTTTGATCATCTTGAAACTATGTCATGCTTAGAGACCTTCCTTGTTTAAAATTTTATCACTGTTTAAGGAGATAAATAATTTTATATCATAAATACATATAACATAAATTATATAATGAACAATGTATGAGAGCCTGCTTACCAAGATTTTCCCATCTCTTGCAACTTTGTTTATATTGAGATGGTGGATAAGCCAAATAATTTCAGCACAATATTTACAAACTCCTTTCCTACAATCATAGTCTTGAGTTTTCTTTAAAAAGTAAGCAGGAATAGACATTTCTGTCTCATAAATTTTCACAAAGATCCTTCCTTAACAAACCCTCAATAATTTTCCATAATCCAGTTGAAGGCTTTCAATATTCATGCATGCCAGCCCACAACCCATCAACAGCCCACCAGAGGTTGTAAGAGTAACTTGATGGTTGTAAAGAGTAACTCGATTTGGAGGTTCAGTTAACAACGTCAGACTTCCACATATCCCCATCCAGACTCACTAGATTTCTAAGCACCATCAGGCAAATTCATCATGACCATCTGCTCTCTAGGTCTGTTGTACTTGGAAGTATCTTAACAGCCACTCAGCCAGTTAGATGAGTGTATCATCCATCAACTATTTGTTCATTCAAAAAAGTGGATCTACATTCTAGTGATGGAAGGAAGTAAATTAATTTGTTTACCTAGGTATATTTATTAGTTTATGTTGTGTGAATAAATGCTGCAGCTATTTCCTGTGAATCCACCTCTCATCATTAAATGCTTTTATCCTTGTGTGTCTCTTCCTAATTCCAAAACCAAATCATTCCTGTGATGTATTGCCTTGCAGACAAAGACAGTTAGCAGTAATCATTTCAAAAAAAGTAAATGTTTCAATGGAGCAATTAATGATAGAAAAACTGAAAATACTTTTCATATTGACTACATACAGATGCAAGAAAACTCTTCTAATTTATACCAGCTAAAAGATCACCTGTAACTAACCTTTAAAAACAGCATTGTCTCCATAATTCTCTTGATTTCACTATGAAGACTGATAACAGAAATACTCATGTGGCCTCAGCAGAATTTATCTTGGAAGAAGAACTGTATGTTCTAATTGTTTTCACATAATTCACTAAACTGTATGAAAATCTGCAGCAATGAATATATGAAGAACATAGTCCAAGCTTAGAGATAAGGCTAAAAACCTTTTTTAATAATAACTTATTGTCAGAAAATATCATTTGTTCCAATGCCTTTTTACTTAACCACTAATAATCTACTTTGATGCGTTCACTAATTCTTTAATGAGAAGTTCAAAATAATGTAAGAAATGGTAGTACATAGGAAAACACATGAGAATATAGAGAATGCAAGACTTTCTCATTTCACATTTCTAGACTAAAGTCCGTTCTGTGAAAAACTGAAGCAAATCTGATTAAATAGTGCTTAGCGATGGAACCACAGTGCTCAGAGACAGCTAAGAAATGCTTAAAAACTGGTGAGGAGTCTAAATTCAGACAATGTACATTCACCTAACTGATCTTGGATCAATTAGAACAACTCTGAAGCTGAAACATGAGGTAATAAATTTCAAAAAAAAAGAGGTGCAGAAGAAAAGAAGTCTTCCTATGTCATGAAATGGAGACAAAGCTATGTGGTCCCTCCTTTTCTGAGTAGACCACATGGAGGTAGAAGTAAGCAATGAGGACCCTTTTGTCAAGGGATAAATGATTCTGCATTTTCAGGCCTGAACAGAACTTCAGTTTCAGATACTATATAACATTTTTGTGAATGGCTTGAGAAAAATTATACTCTTCAATGGATTTCTATCTGTCTGTGTTCTGTCATTGATATGTCTATGTATGGAGATGTGTGCCCACCTCTGCAAGGAAGAGTCCTTTGTAATAGCTTCCTAAAAACGTTTTCTATGTGTCAGGTTGGCATGATATTAGTTAATATATTGTGAGCTAAAGATGTCTTTCTTAATCCACTACCTTTGATTTGATTCTAGACTTTGTTGTTTTACACAGTAAAACATAAAATCTCAAAGAAAGTAGGATCAGTGATGGGAAGTGGCAAACCAGAGCTGTTCTAAGTGCCTGAAGGAATTTTCACTTTCTTCGGGTAAGATATTATGTGCAGAATGCTTGTGTGAGTCCTACAGACACATATACTTCACCTATTTGAGTCAACACACAGTGACTAAAATACTTGCTGAGAATTAACTTGCTTGTCAATTTAGGATTCCAAACCCCCCATAATGATTCTTAACAAAAAATGTGTGCAAAATAATCTTAGCTTTGCAGCATGATGAGTGAACTACAAGGTGCTTATTTAACTACTTTTAATGTTTTGATTTATTTATTTGATTTTTAATTGTGGATTTTCATTCTGTAGATTCACCATGTATGGGTTTAACATCTACTTGCTCTTTAATAGATTCTTGGAAAACACATGCACTTTCTTACTCCACTGAACTGCAAGCTCTGAAAGCACAAGTTCACTCAGGTATTTGTATTCTTTTAGGCCCTGTTTCCAAATCAATTCTGACATGCAACTGTAACTAATTCAAGGAGAACTCGGGGGAAACTGCTGCCAAATGAACTGGAAAGTCATCATCACATTTTCCTTCCTTAACAAGTAGAAAGAGCTGTTAAATTTTTTAGACAGTCATACCAGCACCAGGCAACCTGAGATGACTCGTCATCCTAGAGAAAGACGTGTGAGATTAGATTTGCTCTTGGAGACCTTAAGTCTACTCTTATAGTACTGCAATGAATCTTTTCGGGGTCTGACTGCTGAACTTGACATAGTCTTGTGAAAAAGCACTAGGTCAGATTTACCTTGAGGTTTGGTTATCTCTACAAAACACTGGGCTTTCAAGAGGAAAGTGGGAGAAAGAGAGGTGGGTTCACTCAGTTTCCTCATCTCAGAGCACCAGCTGACTTTGATGTCAGAAAAGAGTAAAGAGCTTGCAAATGTTTAGAAATACTTTGAAATTCTTATGTCAAACAAGACAGTCACAGTAGTTTTCAACCCCACCCTTCTCTTCCTAAAGCTACTGCTGCCCAGCTAGTGGTGTTACGGAGGAAAGTAGTGATGCTGAATCCCACTGGTGACTGCTGCCTTTGACAAACACCAGACTGGGGTATCAAGAGTGTTTGACACCCTCACAGGGCCAGCCCAGCACCCTCCCTTGTGTCTGGACAGTACCGCTGGAGAAAGAGCTCTTGGATTTTAAAACCCATCATCAAACATTACCTCTGGCACATTTTGATTCTGAGCAATTGGATTACTGAACAAGGCCCAGCTCCAGCCTTCACTGCCATGCCATTTATCTAAACAGACTGAACCTGAGACAGGAGGCTATGACAGAACCTTACAGAATCTCATGTCCTTGGAAATTATTTCTTCCCTCCCTCCTTCCTCTTATTCAGAGAGTCAACAAGACACACACAGAGACAAAAATCAAACCTCCAAAAATCAAGAAAACATAAAATTTAAACAAGTCAGGCTCTGTTCTTAAAATATAAAGGGAGCAGCAGAATTTCTGAGCACCCCAGTAAGTTCTGGTACCAGGGTAGAGCGAAGGACCTGAATATGACCAAAGGTATTACAGAATGGCTGGCAGTAGATGTAGGTAGCAAAAGCTTTGTCTTTTTCACTTTGCCAGCTATGCACAGACCAAGGAAAAGCTGGCTGCTCCTCAGCTGCACTGGGAAGGAACGTTGTGTTGCGAAGTTCTGCCTATGGAATCTTCTGTGAAACAGCAGTCACCTCTGCTAAGCTAAGTCCAGCAATATCCTCACTGAAGGCAAGTCTGAGGCAGGAACTGTGAGACATCTCTGGTCACAGTGGACCTCTAGGCAATCTGCCTTTTGGCTCAGGTTTGCTTTTTTAATGTTTCTTTGTCCATTTTGAAAGCTGATGGAAAACTGTCCAAGGACGAGCAAGTGTATGAAGAAGCGCTGATGTGCGACCTGCTGTCACTCAACTTGAAATGGTGCTGCAAGGGAGATAGTCTGTGTCTTGTTTATCTAAAACCATTAAGAGAAATCAAAATCTGCCACAATTATTAAAAGTATCTACAACTTCTGCCTTTTCAGATGATCTGAAAGAAAAGTCTAGTCAAACAAAAAGCTGCATATGGCATGCAAAATGGGAAAGTAAGAAAGAAAAACATAAACAAAAGAAGTAAGACACTGTAATTTTGTAGTTTAACATATCTGGGATCATGTGTAGAAGTTATAAATCAAATGTTGAAGTGAGAAGGTAGAGTCTAGCTTCAGGATGCCCTTCAGAGGAGAGAAAACAAGACATTCAGGATATAATTTAATTTTATTTAAGTAATATTGTGTAATATGAGGGAAATTCTGCCTGATTTTTAAGATTTTAACTACTTTTCACTTGTAACAAGTAAAATGTTTCTGAGAAAGCTTTCATGTTGGAAATATATTGAAGGGTTGGGAGGTGGTGTTTCTGAACAGGAAAAGTTCCTATGGACAGAAGAATTGAGATTAAATATGCTAAATATTTATGGACTGAAAGACATACCTAATTTCATCTTTCCAGACCTAGAGATGTCTTTAAAAACTTACCTGTGTTCTATTCATCGTGAAAGCATGTTTGTAGATTTTCTTATGTGTTTTCCCAACCTTGTACCTTTCTAAAAATAAACACTTAACCATCCTAACATTAAGGGGTTTCTATGTTTCTTTCCTAAAAGTACATCTCTAACAACTCATTAACATCCCTCAAGATAGAGGAGTCAAATATTTTAATGAAATGCCTGAGTTGTTTTTCATTTTTTACTTTTTAATATATTATTTCTGTTAGCTTTCATGGTTGAATATCATGAGATCAAGCTATGATATGATTAAACTAGGAAGGTTTCCAAAAAAATGTTACAGTGCTCTTACATACTCAGATATGACATTTGAGGAAGGCTGTGATATGAATCTTCCGATAACAGTGATGCTGGGTTTATTCTGTAAATATTCTTATTCTCATTATTGCCCCAAAATAATTCATATCTCTTGTCCATTTCTGGATCTATTTATGTATTTTAATGTTCATAATTATTCTTTAGAGATTTAATTAATTTTATTATTCATGCATCACGTACAGAACAACCAGGAGATCAGACCCAGCAGCATGGGTTTGTGAAAGGCATATCCTGCTTGACCAACCTGATCTCCATCTGTGACAAGGTGACCCACTCACTGGATGAGGGAAAAGGCTCTGGATCTTGTCTGCCTGGACTTTGGTAAAGGCTTTGACACTGAATTCTCCTGGACAAACTGGCTGCTCCTGGTTTGGACAGGTGCACTGCTTGCTGTGTTAAAGACTGGTTGGATGGGCAGCCCCAGGGAGTGTTGATGAATGGAGTTACATCCAACTGGTGGCCAGTCACCAGTGGTGTTCCCCAAGGTTCTGTGTCAGAGACAGTTTTGTTCAATGACTTAGATGAGGGAATGAAGTGCATCATCAGTTGGTTTGCAGGAGATAGTAAGTTGGGTGAGTGTGTTGATCTCTTGGAAGTCAGGAAGGCTCTAAAGAGGGGGCTGGACAGGCTGGATCAATGGTCCAAGCCCTGCTGTGTGAGGTTCCACAAGATGCCAGGTCCTGCCCTCGGGTCACAACTGCTCCAACTGTTACAGGCTTGGGGCAGAAAGTCTGGAAAGCTGCCTGGGGGGAAA
>VWZW01001422.1:91080-98580 GCA_013397115.1 Edolisoma coerulescens
GTTAAAAGCAGCTGAATGTGAGCCAGCATGTGCTCAGGTGGCCAAGAAGGCCAATGGAATCCTGGCTATCAGAAATAGTGTGGCCAGCAGGACCAGGGAAGGGATCATCCCCTTGTGCTCAGGTCTGGTGAGGCTTCACCTTGAATCCTGTGTTCAGTTCTGGGCCCCTCACAACAAGAAAGACGCTGAGGTGCTGGAGCTTGTCAAAAGAAGGGCAAAGCTTCCAGATGGAGCTGGCAAAATGTCTGCAGAATAAGTTCTATGAGGAGAGGCCAAGGGAGCTGGGGTTTTTTAGCCTGGAGAAAAGGACTCTCAGGGGACATTTATCACTCTCTACATCTACCTGAAAGGACAGAAAACAAAGAAGGACATCATTGTAGTGAGGTGGAGGATGGTCTCTTCTCCCAGATAATAACAATAGTGATATCAAAATGGGTGGAATAGAAACTTTGTAACAGAGTTTTAAGTATTAGATGGCAGGCACCCTTTATTACAGTTCACTGGTCACTGGGAGGATCCTTCCTCTAACTGAGTGCACCGAGCATCAGGTGAACAGTTTTATCATACACACTGATTACATCATCATTAGCTATCCCTGCTTACTTGATATTATCACTGAACAAGGAATAATATTTCTTTTATTTTGCAGATAAAAATACCAGAATAAAAGTAAATATATGTGTTACTTTATTTTGCATAGCTGCACCCCTTACTGGAAGTCCTTATATGGTCTTTCAGGGGTCTTCTTTGGTGGTCTTCAGCATCAGCTGTTGTAATATTTTAGGTGGTCATTCCTTGACCCCAGCTCTTGAGTAAGCACAATATTGTTGTTTTGCATGACTCCTGCTTTGTCAACTTTACAGAGCTGAGCTGGCACCCTGCTTGCCTATGTTCCATCCTTTATCCACTTCTCTGAAGGTGTCTTCTCCTTTTGCTGTTTTGTTCAGCTGTCCCTACCAACACAACAGCAGGAAACAGCATCTAGGTGTCCCAGAGAAGATTTAGATTTGATATTAGGAAAAATCTCTTCTCTGAGAAAGGGTTTTCAAGCACTGGAGCAGGCAGCCCAGGGATGTGATTGACACACCATCGCTAGCAGTATTTAAAAGACAGGTAGACTTGGTGCTTAAGGACATCATTCAGTGGTGGATTTGGCAGTACTGGGTTTCAAGTTGGATCTTAAATGTCTTTTCCAAAATTAACAATTATGTGATTCTATGAATTAGGTCTTAAGTGAAAAAGATCTATATTCTATTTATTCAATTTATTTTTACCTTATGTTTTCCTTTTCAAAATTCTCTTTTGGCATGAAATGTTTACTACATTCTTTAGTAGGTAATTATCTAAACAGTTAAGACAAAATTTGGGATGTGCTCATAATTCAAAGCAATGCAATAATCCAAGCATTTATAAGTGTTTTCTATTTAGGGAAAAATTAAAAGCCCTGTCCATTTAGTCTTGCACAACAATTAGGGTTTCAAAACTGTTTCAAGTGAACTGGTGAGTCTAGTAAATTCTAAAGAATAATGATACATTAGGATCTGAATTTGCAGTAAATCTCTGTTGTCCTCTTTCTTAATTGCAGGAAAAAGAATTCTTTATTCCTCTCATTTTTCCACATTTTTTGGTTCATGCCTTCATATACCCCGATTATTCTTTCTGTGGCAACACAAATCTAAACCAAAGAAGGCAGACATAAAAAATTATAGGGTCAGAGCTTCTAGATAAGAATTGTCACCTCTTGGATCAAGGCTCCACCTAGCCTAGCATCCTATCTGTTGTCAAGCAGAAGCAGTCACAGAGGGAAAAGTAAAACAAATAAAACAAGAACTTCATGGTTTCTGGTGACTATAGCTGAGGCTTGAGAGTTCCTGTGTTTAATGCATGTCTTGGACTTATACTCTATCAATTTCTTTGATCTTTTTTGATAGTCACTATCAGTATCTGGAGTATTGAATTCCATAGAATTGTCTTGGGGTGACTTTATGATGCTGTATCCCCTATTGCCATGCTCCATGTCCAGACACGAACCTTGTGCNACGGACTCAGCTCTGAAGAGGAGAGAGCCACACACACAAAAGGACTTTGAATTTACCAGGTTCTCTCCACAGCGAGAGGTTTTATTATTTAGCATTATTATTCTTTTCCCATGTGTTTGTTATATAAATAGTTTTTTTCTCCCTTTTCATATTCCTTCCAGGAATATTTCTTTCCCATACCTGGTAGGGAACGAGCAGTTGTAACCTGCCTTCTATCAGAGGATATTATCCTCCAAATTTGTCTCAAACCTGGACAATATTCCTTATCTCTATGATTTCAACAATTATTTAACTAAAATTTTCAAATTCATATTTTCCAGAACTTTTATTCGTTAATCAATGTGGATTAAAATATTTTATATGTGTTCTTTTATGTTATTACCTTGCCATAAAGCTGGTCTCCAAATATGACTTCTTGTTCCCAGAAGTTCATTATTTCATTGTATATATTTCTGGGACAAAGTTAAGAAGAGACACAATATTTGGATGGAAAGTATAACCAACAGTTTTCTTTTTTAGTAATGTCAGCACTTCCACTTGGGCCTATCTTGGCTGTCCCATTCCTTAGTTTATTATAAGAAATAGTGTCATCCCAAGTACTGGACTAGAATCTTGTTCTAAAATAGGCTTGTATCTGCAATTACACAGAGACACTGCGACTACTAATCTGTTGCCCTTGTTTTCTTTCTACCAAGAGGTAGTGTCATCACAGCATCTTGAGAAGAACCCTTAGCAATCTATAGCATCTACTGCTTGAACTAAGATTGCAGTAAGATTAATTGCGAATTAAACTGTGAGACAAATGAGGTTGCTGGCCTAATTTAAAACACCGTTAACCCTCAAATATATATTTAGCAATGTAATATGAGTCATAATTAAGATTTTTTTGAAGGGGCAAAAGGGAAAGGATATTCCAAATAATGTATTTAATAAGTGGCTATCTCTTCCTGTTACGAATTATGAACAACTACCAAACTAATGCAGTTTCAGAGACATTATTTTGCCTGAAAACTTTCCAGGAAATATAAAAAGAAACTCCACACCTTTAGAACCACAAAAATAAGAAGAAATCTAAAAACATATTATTTACTTTCTACTTTTGAGCGGTATCTCCAGAGACCTTTCAGACTGCTGAATTATTAATTGCTTAGGCACTGCAAAGGATGTGTTTTATTATTCCTTCAACAGCCCATAACAATTCTTACTAAGACATTTAAGCTTATTGGGTCAAGGCTTGTACTGGGAGACTTTAGCTTATGGATCACTGATTTGGGAGACTGTAATAGCTTCAGCCTGACAGGTCAAAGTCAATGTATCATGCCTCTTTATATCCACCTCTAGGAAAAAAATAAAATAAAAATCCCAAAAAATTACCACTATGTCCAAGAACAGAAAAATTGATTTTGTCTGGCTGTGTCTTTCAATTATTTAAGCCATATTTCAGACTTAAATTATATTATTTTAGTTCATTAGGACACGTCTCACCAGTAAGGTGTTATAGATAAAAGGAAAAGTCAAATATTGCATTACAGCGCCATTCTATGTACTTGCATTAGCCAATACAAGGAGAATGACCCATTCATAGAAGCTAAACTAAACAAATATTTTGTCTTTAAAATAATAGATACAAGGCTCTACTTACGTAAAGTCACACAAATTTCTTGTTTATTTCATTACTTACTGATGTAAGGAATATAAGTAGCATTATAAATTACTTGCTGATAAATTACATAATAGTCAGGGACTCCATGTCCACTCTCTACTGTAGACATACTTGGTATTCCCATTTGCCAAACACAACAGTAATACAGCCAGTCTTCTAGGATCATGGCAAATATTTACCCACATAGACCCTTTGTAGGGCTATATCAGGACAGTTACCTAATGTAGATAGCAGCTATGAAACCTTTATATAGCTTTCTCTTCCATCTCTCTTGGGATGTCACAAACAATTGGGTACAAAACATGAGTTTTAAAAAACCTCTGATCCCTTCTGTCAGTCAAATCTGGCCAACAGAGAACCTTTTGCAGAGTGTAGCCTTGCTCCTCAGTCCTGCAAATACCAGGACAGCTTTCATCTCCTTGTTAAACACTTTACAAATGAATTGGCCTAGAAAACATGCATGCATACCCATTATATATTTGCCCTCTAAGCACAAACATGTGTATAACAGGATGTTCTATGGATTCCACTGCTTTGTATTTAAGAAATGATGCCTGTATTTCTTTCCAATTTCCCCACCTATAGGAGATCATTTCTCAAAACCAGTGTGTATTTAAAGAAAAAAAAAATTAAGCAGAATCATAAATCATTCAGCAAACACCCCAACTCTATTCATAGCCATACATATGTTGCCAGTAATACAGATAAATATAGACTCATAGAAATGCACACACAGACTTTGAGAAAAATATGCCTCTAGACAGAAACATATTGTGCATATGCAAATAACTGTCTGGCACTGAAGCTTTGCCCTTTAGCATTCGCTTAACTGTATCTCTTTCCTACGCCTGCTCCCTCCCGTTTTTCCATCTGTTTATTTTTTCAAAGCTTCATTTAAGAATATGGTACAACTTCTCAAAAATCAAGAAATATGGTCCTGAAAATATAACTGCCAGGTATAACATACAATATTGCTTGAGAGAAGTAAAAAAAGAGATAGAGGAGGCTACATTCAAGTTTTCCTACCAAGGTTACAGGAAAGGGATTTTATCCATTCTGTCCCAATGATGTTCATTCCTGGTTAGTTTTCAAGTCTGGTTGCTATACTTTAAAGAAGCTGTATAATCCAGGCTTGTGATCAGCTTCCTTAATTTATTTCCCTTGAAATGACAGGGCTGGCAAAGGCAGGCTGGCTTCTCAGATGTCTAGATTACACTGTAGCTATGGAAACAGGTGTTAAAATGCTATGAATTTCAAGTTACACTGATATTCTGCACATCACGTTCTGTGCTGATGACAGGTTATTTTACATGCTGACCAATACAACAGCATCAATCTTACTGATTTACATAAGACTGTCAGGTAAGAGAGTCTCCATGACGAACCTGGGGAGCTTTCTTGGGGTTTTACTCTCAATGAGCACACACAGTTGAACACGTGCACATGCAGGCACAGTACCTGCTACTATGACATTCCTGAAGTCTTAAGGACAAGAAGTGCTGGTGCCTGAAGTCAAATTATTATGACTTTTTCAGCAAAAGAAGTATGTACCTTTTTACTTTTCTTTGTTGAAGAAACCATGCTCATGTAAAGAACTGACTCAGATCTGAAGACCTGCAGTAGTTTCCTTGGTTTTGCATAAGGCTGCAGGGAAAAATCCCAAAACCTTGGATGAATGGGGGGAAATATAGCAAAATAAATATCTTTTTGCTTTGGGATAAAATTGTCTGATCGCCATCTCTGCCTTCCGTTGTGACTTCTGTAGAGACTACAGCACCATGAGGGCCCAGGCAGGAAGCCGGACCACTTCCCATTGTCCTGCAGAGAATTCAACTCAAAATAGCAGCATATTGCACTACTAACCTTCCTCATCACAAATGGTGAAGTCAGAAAATAGTTTTTGTATGATTTTGCATCCAGATGAATGAGCTACTGAAATCACAACTTTTCAAAGAAATATTCTTGGTCTCCCAAAGGCTTGTTCTCACTGTCTTTCACTTCGACACACCCACGTTATCTACTCCCTCGCAGTCCTGATGTTTGGGCAAGAGATTCATGTTTTTCATATATATGGACATTCCCCAATCAGCTCAACATCTGCTTCCTCCTTTGTGCCACACAGTCAGTCCAATCCTTCCTGAACATGGCTCTTCTAGGAACAGGGCTTTTTTCAGTTTTCTGGTATTTATTATGTTTTTGATATCTCTTATTCAGAGCAATTCAAACAATGATGAATTTAGATTTCGTGTCAAACTGTATTTTTATTCCTCACAGTCATGTAAACTGAAAAGCTTTTTTTCCTAAATGAACTGGAAAACCTTTTTTAAACTATGTTTAAAATGTACACTATATTTGACGTGAAAAGTTATCTTGTCAAAGCTTAGTCTTAAATTACTTTCTAAAGTATTATAAACCAATAATCACCCTCAACAATTTTAAAAAAATGTGAAGGTTTTGCTATGCAGTTATAAAATTCCTATATGAAAATATCAACGGGAAAATTTAAGGTAAATTGGTCCAAGAGAAATAAAACACATTAGAAATAAGGTAGTAAAACACGTAAACTGCATTACCAGTGATATGGACGGTATGAGCGGCAGTCTGAAATCCCCTATCCATAGTCTGTGCAGCTGTGAGTGGCCATACGGCTTCATAGCAGTTCCAAGAGTTTATTCTGCTTTCAAGCAACCCCTGCAGAGCTCAGTTATTTACTTTACATAAACATGTATGAAACAGCATAGAGGTGGTTCTCTTTGTACAGTAAGGGTCTCCTCACAAAGATTTGAGGTAGGGCCAAAGAATTTCGTATGAGGCATCACTATTATATAAAAACATTTCCAGGAAATCGTCCAGGAAACTAATTGCACAATAGAGTAAAACATCTCTGCACACCAATGGAAAACTTCAGAGTTATTTAGTTCTCTGAATAAAATATTCTATAAATGAAATACCAAAAGGATTATTTATAAAATTTTGAAATACATATGCTGGAAAGTCAAAGTTAAGATGAGGATAGTCATCATACTTCCCCTCTAGTTTCAAGAAGTTTAATGTATGAGCTAAAAGTAGAATGAAGAACAAGGAGCTTAGTCCCTCTTGCTCATGTAGGCAACACCATTCAAGCAAATTAAAGGAAGAATTATTGAATTTCAACTCTGCTTATGTTCACATTTGCATGATCAGATGAAAGAAGTTTGAAGGCCTTTCTTGTTTTGCCTCCCCTTTCAAACCCTGTTTTTGCACCAAGGCATTCACTTTAGTATAACAGAAGTTGTATGCAACCCTTCTTTACTGCATTAACTAAAACTGCACTACTGAAACACAATTTTTCAGTAGTCGCAGCCTTTTCTGGTGACACCTATGAACTCTGTAAACTAATAATACTGCTTTTTCTCAGCTATTCAAATTTTAAAAAGCATTACCCACTTGACACGGCAGGGTCTGCTTTGACTGATAGCAGCAGCAAACATTTAAAGGCCAGTTCAGTTTTCAGATTCTTTTCCCTATCCAAGGCCTGAAGAGCTGATGTTTCAAAAGATTTCTCAGGGCAGACAAAGAGTCTTAGATCCACTGCCTCTATGGCAACTGAAGCCTTAACTCATTTCTTCTACACATAATTCATATGAATGGCACTTTTTGCACTATTATATCAAGTCAAGTCCTTCCCTAAGGAAAGCCTGATTCTGTTACGTCCAGTCAAAATAATTACACCACAAGACACATGGTTTGCTCCAATAATTCCCCATTAATCAGCCTGCATTGGTTTTAGGCATGGGTCCCAGAGGTTAATGAATGGAT
>VWZW01001422.1:101080-113780 GCA_013397115.1 Edolisoma coerulescens
CATGGATTTTTTAATAACCTAAAACCCATAAGATGCAATGAGCAATTACTCCATTAAAAAGTAGTTGTGGCAAAAGATCACACCTGTGTATTTATTAGAGCGTTAAGATGAAACATTAATAAGTAAACGGCTCATTAAAACCAAATTCAACAAACCTTTAAACCCTAGATTTTTTAAAACATAAAATTATATTTTTCCCTTAATTATGCATTTTATTAATAATTTGCTCTCTATTCCTTGCATAAGAGTTTGAAAACAGTTGTGTTCTTTTTCTTAACAGATACTGAAATATAGTTAAATATATTGTACATTTTATAGGATGGAGAGAAAACCTGAAGGCATTTGGCTCTAAAAATGATGAAGATGATGCAATTTTTTCCGTTCTTGCTTTGGTCAAATTTGCTCAGAAAATTTTGTCTTTGACATAATTCCTGGCACAGAGGAAGAGACTCATATAACTACAGAGACAGAGGTGCTAAAGTGATCAAGGTCTGAAAGGCCATGAAATTAATTTTCCTGGTACTTCTGGTTTTATTCTTGAATTTTAAAACAAAACTGAAACCAGAAACCTCACTGTGTGAGCTGTACCATTCTCTAACAATTCTTCATGCTGCATTTTACCTTGTTTCAAGCCACTGTAAGTTATTTACTAAGTGGATTATTTCAAAGTGATAGAAGCATGGACAAGTAAGGTCATATCGGTAACACTGAGAACAGTATGCATAATTGCATTTAATAGATCAGACTAAATATCTTCTATTTGCAAGCTTAAATAGTCTTTCATACCTCTCTTTTTTTTTTCCTTTAGTTTTGTCTTTTTGTGACTTGATGGAAGTAGAAAAAAAAATGAAAGAAGCCCTCAGTCATAAAATCACCTAAGCACAAAGTTCAAATCACATAACAGCATTTGCATATGTTTAAACAGGCACATTTTTCCAACTGGTTACCTGTACAAGTAATTTTTGAGTTAGTAAGCACCAAGGGGCAAACAAAGTTTCCAAATGCTACACACTCGAGCAGTCAGCAAAGGTCTTACGAGATTTTAAAAACAGAAACAAGAGAATGCAGACAATTTTTTTGCAGAACTTTCCTTTCAACTTGCTCTTTGCATAGGAGCAAAATGTTCTGGTAAAAAAACTGAAAAGCAGATTCTGTGACCATTTTTACCTTGACACATCTTACATCGTCGGTTGTCTGTTCTACAAAAAGCATGCATGACAGAGAATAGCACATAGCCAATGTAGAAATTAACCATCACACTTTCTGGATGTAGTAAATCATGAATTGTCCTAAAACCACAAGATTATCCCACAAGGAGACTATATATACAATCAAATGCAACAGTAAAAAACAAAGGATAAAATGCTTTTCCTGATTTTCACTTCCTCTTCCTAAGAGGTATCTTGAAAATAAACTCATAAAGATGTGGAAAGACTTGATCACAATGCTGATTTCTCCCGAAATCCAGAAAATATTTTAACATATAATCGTAAGCAAACTTATTTAATCCACACTTATTTTTAGTTATGATATTTTAGCAGTTAGATAAATTTTTTTTTGGTTGCTTTCAGTGTCAAAGTTGGTGGGAAGTCTCTCATGTATCCTTTTTTCTGTTTAATTTTTTCTTTGTTTTTTCTTTGCTTTACAGTACTCTTGTGAAGTATTTGCCATGGGCATCACTCACAGATGGCACATTAGGCATTCCTTTCCACTGATGCTGTCTTTAGACCCTTTTCAAGTTGTTAACATATATGGGCATTGTCGAAATCCAAATCATGAAGGTATAACACTGCAGACGAGATGGTCCAACTGGGACCAAGTGTCACTGGAAGTCTGGTTTGGGAGTACTACAAGGATAGGAGAAATATACCCATACACGTGCATAACTCACCTGTTCAGCAAGCAGAAAATTTTCAGCTCTCTCTCCTACTTCCTTCTATTTCCCCTTTCCCCAAAACAGAAGGAACAAACAAACAAACAAATAAAATCAATTTCACTAGTTTACAAAAATTTGTGAAACATTCTGATGTGTCTGACTCTAATTATATTAAAGATATTTACTTTTTTCCTCCTTTATTTTTTTATTTAAGAAAAGCACTTTAATGAAGAAAAGACCTGGAGAAACCTTGTGAAAAATTCAGATTTAGATGCTGAATTCAAAGATAAACCAAGCAGTTTTTCAAGAGCTAAACTGTAATTGGAAATCAACCTTTTCATACATGATAACTTAAATTAAAAAAACAAGCAAACAAAAAAGCAAACAAACCAAACAAACCAAAAAAAAAACCCAACCAAACAAACAAAATACCACCAGCACTGGTACAGGCATCCTCCAAGAAATTATTTTTAAACCCAAACTTTGGAAACAATATCTGTCTGAAATCATAACTGTGGAAATAATATTTTAGAAGGGAAGGAAATCTCATAGGATTTATTTGCAATGTTTTACTGCCAGTGGTGTAGTAGTAACAAAATATCTACATTACATACATGGTATTCTTTTTCAACCTTCATCCTGCCTCTAAGCCCTTCAGGCCCAGCCATTCAGACAGAGTTTGCAGATTTTCCACTGGATTACAGAAAATGATGCTAACATGAATATGCTTTAGCTCACAGAGCTCTAATTTAAATGCATATCCTATTACAATGGAAGAGCAAGTTTTTAGATCTCAACCATGTTGGCTTTGCTCCAGAGAAAGACAGAACAAAATGGTCCACAAAGGTCCCATTCATGTTAAACTGGCTTCTGCTAAAACCCCGAGTGGCTGTTTAGTCACTGAGTTATGCAGCAGGAGGTAGGCAGTCAATGAGCTTAGGCTGCACCAGTGTGTGTCAGGACCACAGCCTCAAATCTTTGACCAGGTGCTCTACAAGCTCTTGCTGTTCAGACAGAGATGTAAAATTTCAGACCTACGTGTTTCAGGTAAAATTTTTCTCAAATGCAGGCACATGGAAGGTTACACATTAACAATCAGTCCCAGTTACTCCTAAGGGGATTTGTGCAAACTACTTTGAAAGCATGGCCCTTCAGGCTGATATAGCTAGCATAACAAGTAGCTGCTACAAATAGCCAGTAGTACTGAATATGCAATTAAATAGCTGTGTTTTCTGAAACAATATTAATTGATTGAAGAGTAAACTCTAGAGCTTAATCTATTACTGTCATAAGAAATTGACCTTCTTCCTAAGTGGCATTCAGAAATTTGGCATGACCTTTTACATCTATGTGGAGTAGTGTCTTTCAAAGGAGGAAAAACCTGCAAACTCTCTATCATCCAGAATAGAATAATAACAGAAATTGCATCATTTGACTGAATTCAGGTCTGCATTACTAAGTATATTTTATCAATTTGTGGATTTCAATTAACTGTGATTCACAACATTGTTTCACCAAAAACAGTACATTATGTCTACAAGTTCATCAGGCCAAAATCCCTCTGTGTCTGAAATTCGTATAGCTCAAAGGTTATACAAATGGTGTCCAACCTACCCTACAGAAACAACGGGCATGCAACCATTACCCCTATAATTTTGCTTGAAACAAGACCAAATACACATAGTGAGGGGAAAAGAACTCCTAGATTCACTTAAATAGAGAGCAGATTCTTTATGAGACTGAAAAAGGGAGCAGGTTTGTGCCCTTAATTAAACAATACATTCAAAGCACAACAAAAATGAGCCTGGTATCTTTGAGGGTGGAACAGGGGTGAGGAATTAAACATGATATCTTTCCTCAAGACTTAACAAAAAAGTGCTTTAATTGCACTATATGCCCATGTAACTTTCCTTTATGTGTGTGCACAAATTCAAAGGGGAAATGATAATGAATAAATAGTGCCTAAGGGCAATAGTGCATATCAGCATCCAGAAAAAAAAAAATCTAAAATTGAAACAATTTGACAATAAAATAATACCCACAAAACTAAAAATTGAGTCAGAGAAAATCAAGACACACTAGCTTTTGGAATATGTCTAAGACTCATGAGCCAATCACTAATAATTAAGAATTAATTTAGCTGAAAGTTGTGGGCTTTTTCATGGTGAATAGGTTATGATAATGAGGACACATAACCTAAGGAAAGAAATGTTTTCAGACAGTGACTGATGACCCCAAGCCCAGCCAGAGTTCTCATAATGGTTTATAAGAAAAAGTACTCTTCCTTCTAAAAAAACTTTCCCCCCTGTTCTCACAGGTCAGCATCTCAAATTAAAAAAAAGACTGCATCTCAGGCTGGCCAGCATTCTACTACCCATTGTACTTGTGAGCCAAAAAAATTTCTTTGTGGTATAAGTTGCACAGACCTCTCCCACTGGGTCAATGGGATTTCACAGGCAGTGTAATACAATTGCTGAATTGAATCCATGAAGTTAATTAAAGCAAAAATTACACTGTGATTGTTGCCTTTTTTTTTTTTTTTTAATGGAAGATTATGTTCAGGAGGCAAATTACTTTTTTTTTGTATTTCTATAAAAGCATTCCAGTATTTTAAGCCTTTCTTGATTTAGGTGCCAGAGACTTAGGATTTCACTCCTTGAGGTTTACTAGCACAGATTTCCATCCTTATTTATTCACTACAGAAAGGAGATCCTACAGTGAAAAATTAATGCTTGACATAATTTTTAGAACTAAAAAGAACTCTTACTCATCCAATCCAGTGCTTCTGTTTAAATGGAAACAAAAACATTGTCAAACTCAAGCCTGACTGTAACACAAAATCTTAAATACTTTGAAGCCTGTGTAACTGGGTTGTCTGTTTTTCTACTGGATTGGAGATTCAAGCACAGCAGTGATCTATAATGTTTATTGTGCTTTACCTTTGGCTGGCAGGACTTAATGTCTTTCTTCATCACTTCTTTAACTTCACAAACTTATATCTACAAAGGGAGTCTTAGAAAACATAATAAATATGTATTAACATATTAACTCTATGCATACAGTTTTTATATAACATACGATTTTGGATGAATGGTTAAAATTTAGAGTAATAGGCAATTTAACTATGGATAAAAGAAGCAGCTGTTTTTCAGACTCACAATGAGATTTTCATATATTTGTGTTAATTATAAAGGGGTCAATACGGTATAAAAGAAAGCTATTTTTAAATCATCAGGTAGATACCAAAAAGGAGGGGGGGAAAAAAGGCAGGTCATCTTAAGTCTGAAATCAAGCAAATTTCATTTTTTCTTTAAGCACCAGGCTCGAGTATCATTTCCTCTTAACTGTTCCTCGACAATAACTCCTTAAGAACCATCGACAAGTTTTGCCCGTGGAAAGGGAGCAGGGACAAGTACCAGCATGCATTGAATGTGATATGATTGATGAAATACCAGCAAACTCTCTCATTTCTTCATAAACAAATCTCCTCCAATCTCTATTCAGACAAACTTCCATTGAAGGCAATCTGTATTTCTGTCTGTAGCAACTTGTGTCTCTACTATGAGACTACCAGATAGGAACTTTACCCCTGGTAGAATCTTTTACACTGGTCTGTCTGATTGTAGAAGGAGGATGTAGAAGGAGTTTCTGTTCCAACTCTCCACATTGTGTCTCAGATTAACTGGGGACTTGACTTCAGGAACTTGTGACAACTTTTTCTTTTTTTCCAAATTTAATTAAATTGAAGCATGCCAGGACCACATGTAATTTACTACTGGTGACATGCAAATCTAAAAGAGAAGAATTTTTTGCTAGTTAATAGAAAATACAGAGAACTACTATTTCAAATAGTAGAGCAGATATATGAAGAAACATCTGTATCACCACTCATATGTGTGTGAATGTAAAGGAATACTTATAAAGGTCATGGTCAGACCAGAAACTCTCTGATGTGGTCTCACAACACACAATAATTGTAAGGGACAGTAGGGCTGACTGTACATTTGGTAGGTGAGAGAAGGCTTCAGAACAGCTCCCAGGGTAGTGTTGAAGCAAGGTCAGGACTTGGGACTCAGAGAAGTACTTTAGTGGTTCTTGTATAAATATGATCTTTCACAGTCAGCTGCTTTGTGTTCTCAGCTTGCACCAGATGCAATGTTCTTGCCAGATGCTCTCTTCACTTTCCAAAACTGATGTTTTGGGCTTGCCTCTCATATAGAGAATTCCTCTGCACCCACTTCCAAACATGAAAGAGTTGTCATTGTCAGTAACTCAACTGTATGTACAAATACAATAATTAATGCAAGCACAGAGGAAATATATATGCATTGCTAAAATGTTTGCTATACCAGATAGATATTAGTATCTTAGTTTTCAAAGATAACTGTATGCTGAGAAGAAATTCTCTAATGTTGAAGTGATAGCAATGTGCCAGACTGCACATTCCATTTCTCTGACCATGTATAAATACCTGGCTACATAAATAATCTGATAGAGAGCTTATCATTAAAAATTGAGCTGAAAAAATCTTGGTGAGAACCTTAGCTTTCTCCATTACGCTTGTCGCCAGCTCTTCTGTCTTATTTACCAGGTTAAGGTACATTTACTTCACTGGTTTTTTTCTAGCCTACATCCACGTACAACAGAATGATAGAATGGGTCAAGTTGGAAGACACCATAGTGGGTCATCTAGTCTAACCTCCCTGCTCAAGCACTTTCATCCTAGAGCACATGGCACAGGACTGCATCCAGATAGTTCTTGAATATCTCCAGTGAGGAAGACTCCAAAACCCCTCTGGGCAACCTGTGCCAGTGCTTGGTCACCCACACAGTAAAGAAGTTCTTCCTCATGTTCAGGTGGAACTTCCTGTGCATCAGTTCCTATGCATCAGCTTGTGCCAGTTGCCTCTTGTCCTATTGCTCAGCACCACTGAGCAGAGCCTGGATGCATCTTCTTGACACCCTCCCTTCCAATACTCACAGACATTGGTCAGGTCCCCTCTCAGTCATCTTCTCTCAAGGCTGAACAGGCCCAGCTCTCTCAGCCTTTCTTCATAANTTGTTGAATTTCAGAAGGTTCCTCTCTGCCCATCTCTCTACCCTGTCAAGGTCCATTTGAAGGGCTGCACATCTCTCTGGGGTATTTACCTCTCCTCCCAGCTATGAGGGAGTCTATGATGATTTTGTGAGTAACAGTGTCAAAGCCTTGCTCAAGTCTAGGTAGACAATATCCACTGCTGTCCCTTTGTCCATCAAGGTGGCAGTTTTCATGCCAAACTGATTTTTGCTTTTATATATTCTTCATATATATTTGTAGCTCTGTAGCCTATTATTGTATAACTGTATAGATTCGTAGCTAGTATTTTTCCTACCCTGTTAGACAGAAAGAAAAAACATATTCCTAAGACGCTATCTTAATCTTGCTTCTTCTGAGAACCAAGGTTGAGCTACCTTCCCAAGACAGTTTCTCCCATAAACAACTAACAAGGAAGGGAGGCTTCAGAAGAGGGTCAAACCAAGAGGAGGAATTACCTCATCACCTGTGTTTCTAATTAGGGATCCTTGTCAATGATGCTAATTTGCTAAACTTATAAAACTGTACTTGCCCTATGTCACATGCATCTTTAGCACATTTTCGGTGTGTATTCTGGCGTGTTGTGCACCTGGAGGTATCTTCATTGACTGCATTTTATCACTTAATCTTGTTTGGCTCTTGGTTTTAGGGCTCAAAAAGGCAATAGTTTCATCATAGAAGGTGATTGGTCAAGGATGATTTGCCATTAATGAATCCACTACTCCTGATCACCTTCTTGTCTTCCATGGGGACAGAAGTGGCCTCCAGAATGAGGTGTTCCGTCACCTTTTCGGGGATTGAGGTGAGGCTAAACAGCTGGTAGTTCCCTGGATCCTCTTTCTTGCCCTTTTAGAAGAGTAGGGTGACATTTTGCTTTCTTCCAGCCTTCAGGCACTTTTTCTGATTCAAAGATAATCATGAGCGGCTCAGCTGTGGTGTCTGCCAGATCTCTTGGCATTCATGCACGCATCCCATCAGAGCCCATGGACTGGTGGATGTCAAGTTTGTTTGGGTGTTCTGTAACCCAATCCTTCATGAAGGACTGAAAGCCTTCCTTCCAACATTCCTTTACTCTGGTCTCCTGTGTCAAAGATTCCTGAGGGCTGGTCTTGTCAGTGAAGACCAACGCAAAGAAAGTGTTCAAGTAACTCTGGTGTTCTTTGCTTTTTCTGTTACCAGAATTACCCCTCTGTTTAGTAACAAGTTCATAATATCATTTCCCTTTAGTCACTGATGTATTCAAAAAAGCCCTTCTTACTGTCCTTGACACCATTAGCCAGATTTAATTCCAGATAGGCCTTGGCCTTCCTTGTCTCATTTCTATTTACTTTGTGATCTCTCTGTATTTATTCCAAGTGGTCTGACCCTGCTTCCTTCTGTGTATTTTCTGCTTATACTTGAGGAATGACAGGAGCTCTTCATTCATCCATGGATGTCTCTTGCCCCCTTAGCCTAATTTCTTGCTCATTGGGATGTATTGTCCTTGAGATGGGAAAAAGTGACCCTGGAATATCAACCTTTCTTCTCTAAAGGGCCTGTTCCCATCGTATTCTTCCAAGAAAATTCCCTTAAGTGGCTAAAATTAGCTCTCCTGAAGTCCATGGTTACAATCTTATTTGCTGCCCTGCTTTCTTCTCGCCCAATACTGAACTCCACAATCTCATGGTCACTACCTAGCCAAGGCTGCCCCCAACCCTCTCACCCCGACAAGGCCTTCCCTGTTTGTTAGTGTGAAGTCACGCAGCACAACATTCCTTGTGGGATCCTCCACTATCCATGACAGGAAGCTGTGATCAGAGCTTTTCAGGAACCTCCTGGGCTGTTTGTGTTTCACAGTGCTGGTTCTGCAGCAGATGTCAGGGAAGTTAAAATCCCCGACAAGAACCAGTGTCTGTAACTCTGAGGCTGCTTCAAGCTGCCTGTTGAAGGCCTCATCTACTTCCTCCTCCTGCTCAGGTGGCCTGTAGCAAACATCCACAAAACCTCATTATGATTGTTATTTTTGCTGTTGTAATTTATTACTATTATCATTGTAATTATGATGATTATTATTGTATGATCCTCGCCACAATTTCTTAAACCCCATATTCAGGCACCACCCCTATATTCTTACCAGAATACATTTCAGTGGTTCCACTGCATTGCCTGTGCATTTCCTTCTTATACTTTTGTTTGTCTAGGAGGTCAGTACTGACCCACGCTGGTCTCCTCGCTTGATTTCTCTCATGTAGGAATCAAGAGCACTCATGTTTAAAGAAGAATGTCCTTAAAGAACTCACAGATCCATTCATTTCCTATGTTCCTGGAGGCAGATTCCCGGGGTGTGCTGTGTACTAATTTCTTTTAAAAAATGAAAGTTGTGTCTCCTACAGTTAACACTCTGGCTCTACTCCTCACCTGGCCCATTTCCCTCAAGACTGTGAGTACATCAGTGCACAATCATTGAAGATGAGGTTACCACCAGTCTTGTTCTTTCTGGTTGGTGAGCAACCAGTCCAATTTCGCTTCTCCTCTGATCAGACTTTGGTGAAGTCTTCAAATTTGAGGTGTTCATTATTACAAATGGGAAGAAAGCACTTAAAGGCATGATTCTAGACAGATTTCAAACGAGCCATGTTTTATAATGGAGACGTTGTAACATGGAGCAGAGAAGGGCAGATTATGCTCTTTTTGGCAAAATAGATATACAAAGTCATTTGCAAAAAAGTATACTGAGTCAACCACATTTTTAAGTAAATATATTAATATTCTAATTTAAATGTTCAAGTTGATGGAAAATATGAATCTAATTTTTTCAAGTTAATGGAAATTATGCAGCTAAATTTTAGGATTGCAGGTTTCCCTGATCTTATAGCAGCTATTATTCACAGAAATCACAGGCCTTTTGTGATGACTGACATCCAATTTGTAGAGTTACAGGGCCTTTTCCAAGAGCCTTGCTGCTACAGAGAGCCCTTCTGGAAAGTATGGCCTCAGGGCATGTACCCTAGATGTTTCACTCCTGTAAAAGATGAACATGCTACCACCTTCAAATTAACAACCTTCTGACAACAGAATCACAATAAAGGCAAACATTTTGTTGCAACAGGATTTTCTTTTTTTTTTTTGGTGGCAATGCAACTGCTTTCATGAAAAATAAATGTACAAAATGAAGCTCAGTCAGCTTAGAAAAATAAAGTATTTTACAGTTTCACAATGACTTTTCTTATTTTTCAATGCCTGCAAGACCTACTTGCTGAAAAGCTGTCGTTTATGAGATTCCCTGTATGTGAGAATTGGTGTTGCAGGGACAGAAAGAGAGAACTGTGACTGCAGGAATTGTAAGGTGGGAACAGCTACAAAAGAGTCTCTCAAGACAACTCCTTCCAGAAGGAACACCTTTCACCAATGTTTAAAGTCCCACCTACAGGGCTCACAAAGCTACTGAACTAGTACTAGTTCCTACATATTTCTACAGAATTTCTGGGTGACAAAAGAGCTGCAAAAGAGATCAAGATTTAGGCTAAAGGTATTAGAAATTTGCTCCCTTTTGCAGTGTTTATCTTTTTCCTTGTTTTAAAAATAATCTTGATTTCATTCATCATGTTTCCTTCTGCAGTAAATATCCAGGCATATGCATTTCAAAAACTATGAACATATGTGTTTGGACTGAAATAAGATTAAGAGAATAAAGCAAAAATATATAAAATAGAAGATATTGTAAAGTCTACATCATTATGTTTGCCAGCTTCCCAAGTCTGGGAGAGCTTCCCATTTCTGTGTCCCCTGGATATTGTCCAAAGAAGAGACTTCAGCATATACTCATTTGAGAGCAGCAAGTCATTCAAAAATAGGAGGGCGATATTTAGTCTGAGAATCACATGTATGCTGTGCCCATTAAAAACATGTATCTCCAGTCACTTTGTTTCCAAATGTGTTCCTCATTTCAAATCTTGTCTAGGAAAATCAGCTGTAGAAACCATTGCTGTGAATCAGATGTCCTTCCTCTCTGCCTTTCTTTCCTGGTGCCATTCGGAGGTTCACTTTTAGCTCTGTGCAAAGGGCTGGGAGCAGCTGCAGCTGTGGAGCAGATGAGTCCGAGAGTGTTCTGCACACCTGGGACAGATGACAGCAAAACACTTTGGGGGAAGATCAAGGAGTTTTTGATTCCCGCTGTTACTGTCTCTCCCTTCCTAAGATACAGAGCAGCTGCCAATTTTCATGGAATAAGCAGAGGGGCTTGATCATGTCCCTAGAGATCCGGATTGCCCATGTCAGTCTGAGAGGACTGTGGGCAGTGGGAAAGCACAATGTCTGTCCAGGCCCATTGGTGCAGCGATGGGGAGGCAAAAAAGTCATTCTGGAAAATCTGCACATCTCCTTCTTGGTCACACCACATACAGCAGTTTTCTTGGATATACCTTTTTGCATGTATCCAGTTATTCTTTATTCAGTCGGAGAAATTAGCTGTTGTGGCTGTGCTGCCATGTTACCAGGATGCCGTCAGCAGCTCTGCCAGGCCAGCTGCTTGGGAGGGCACATGGGCCAGGGTCTCGTGCTACACTCTGCCGCACCAGGAACACACACAAAAGCGGTTGGGAACGCAGCTTCCACTCTATGGGCTTCTCCCAGGCTGGTGGAAGATGCGCCAGCAGAGACAAAGGTGAAGAGAAGCGATCTGCTGCTTGGATTCCAGACAGTTTAATCTTCGGAAGATGTGGAAGTAGCAAGATGAGAAACCAGGAAGTTACAGGCATTTTATACTGGGACATAGGGAGGCGGGGGGAGGGGTACAATCCAATAGAGAAAGGGAACATGGAAGGGATCAACAGAGAACCAGCCAGTGAGGATGGAATAGGGGAGGGATTACAGACAACCAATGGGGAACAGAAGGCAGGGCTGCAGGGGGGGCTGTGGGAACTCGCAATTCACGATGCAACAAGCTATAATTTGAATCAATCCTTTAGACGAACAGAATTTGTATTGAATTTTGACCTGAGTTTAAGTAGCTTCAGAAAAAAAAATGAAGTAAAAACTCCCTGAAGGTACTGATGTTTTAGACCACCATTGTTATATTTTTTAAGCAAAACATTTTCATTTCTTAAATTTGGAACCATTTTTCAAAGTCAGGTTAGATTTATTTTTAGAAGGATTAAAATTGCAGAGATGCAAGGCCATGATTTATTTCAGATTAAATAAAACATTCCTATTGGGTTATTAAATTTCTCATGGACCTTATTTGTTTGTTTATATTTGATTCAGTTTACGTCAAAAATAAATAAATAAATAGCTGCTTTTTCATGGGTCTTGAATTCACTATGACTAATCTGATTAGAAAAATAAGTATTTGGCAATTTCCTTGGTGAGTAGGCACACTAAATGCCACAAGTTCACAGAAACGGCTTGTGTCTGATTTAAGAAAGTATGCATAGCATCGAATAATAGTAAAAGGACTTGTTATAGCTGTGGTGGTCTAAGTATAAAAAAAGAGAGGAAGGGTTGATAGTGTCAAATGTCAGATGTGCTGGAAAAGTGGGCACAGCCCTCTTCTCTTCCTTCTCCCTCCTCAGGCCAAGAAGCCCCTGGCACTACGGTCTTGCTCCAAGAGAAGCTGGGTGTTATGAATGGATATGGGGGTTTAAATAAGTCCCTGCCTTTTGCCCAGGCCTCCAGCAGCAGGCAGTAGCTTTATTGAGGTGGCCAGCACCCCGAAGACCCACTCTCATGTGCAAATTCTTGAATAATGGCTGAGTCAGTCTGTTATAGAATGA
>VWZW01001422.1:113808-182208 GCA_013397115.1 Edolisoma coerulescens
CACAAAGCTAACAGATATAAGACTTAAAACAGACTATTACTACCCAGGAATAAGACAAAAAGAGACAACTAGTATTACATGCAAGGTTAAAGGTATCATTAATTTTATAGCTAGCGAAGAAATAGTATAGCTTAGGATTCAATGTATCTTACCATCCAATTGTGGAAGGGGCACACATCAAAATTCTTTCTCTCAATTTTCGGAAATGTTACCATGAAACTGTGTCCAGGCTTTGGAAAGAAGTTGTCTTGCACGTTCCCAGGGAGTATGTAAGAGACTTCTGCTTCCATGATAATCTGTATTACTTTTATAGTGTAAAGTAGGCCTTTTGGTCACCTATGTTTTTTCTTTTATCTCTTCCCACATCTGCTCTCTATACCAAGATGTGGATTCTTGGTTAGGCTGGCAGACCTTTTGGTGCCAGGAGATGATACCTGTTGGGCCTTGCCGGCCTGGGTTATCTCTCCTATCTGCACTGGCCATCTGTGGTGGGGAGAAGGGGGATATGCCCTGCCACACTGGGTTACCTTTGAGATCAGTCACCAGAGCTGGGGGCCAGGACAGATCCTGGGCAGGTGACAGGGACTCATGGCTGAGCTGACAGTCTGGCAGAGCCTTGCCTGAGGATCAGCCCTTAGTGTGCAGCCTTACCAGCACACCTTCAGTTTAGGAGTCCCTGGTACTACCAGCCCCCTACCAAGATTCTCTCATTGCAATTTTAAGTTCAGCAATAAATCTGTTTTTCATTAATGAGAGAATTAACAAGAGAGACAATCTCATTTCAGACCTATTAAAACCAAAATTAGGTATATTAAACAAGGTATATAAAGTGCTATGGGAAACTTTTTTCACCAATAACCATGACTGCAGCCAGAGTAATCCAATCTAAATTGCTATTGAAAAATTGCATCCCACAGTTTTCCTATTTCTGAAGGTCACCAGCTCCCCCAGACTAGCCATACCTTAATTTCACTTGCATTAGTTTTACAACAGCACAAGTGAAAGGCCTTTGAGAGAGTTACTTCTTTTCATCAACTCATTTTAATAAAATCAGGATCTGGTTAAGTAGGTTTAATCACACAGGTACAGTTCTTGTCTCATTGACTCTAGAAGGTTGAGGTGTAAAGCAATCCAAGAAAAATCAGAATCAGCACCTCTGATTGCACTGTGGTGGAAAAGAATGTCTGATTATGCTGAAAGGGCTTGTAGTTTAGGTGGAAAATGCTAGATTATGAGCAGAATATTATGTCTAAACATGACACACAATTCATTGCACTTTCTTATATCTCACCGACATCTATTGTCAGGTTTTTTTTTTTCCTAGTTACAACAACGAATGAAGATGTGGTAAAAGTCAAAAGGTTGAATTTTAAAGTCACAGTTCTTATGCAGATGTGCTCATTTGTTAAAGCTTAGCATTTAACCACAGGCCATGACTGGAATTTATTAACTCACTAAAAAATGATAGTGTTAGGTCCTCAGACACTGTGTAGTGACTGCTTGCTTAATTATCCATATCTAAAGAGTTAAAATGGTGGCTTTTGCTGATTTAATATTCTTCCAGCTTTCTGCTGGTGTGCAGTGTACTGTGCATTAACAACACAGGTCATTGAGTACCCACTGAAAGCTCACTCTGGAAATACCTGAAGGACACATTGAACTCTTCAGAAATCTGTGTCATAATACTTCATGTGTTAACAGAATACGAGGCACAGTGATGCATAGCAAAGGATCAGCCCAGGGTGGGCATCTGAAGTGCTCTGTCTTGCCGCTGAATGCTACAGTGAAGCATTGTAATTTTATTCCAGTTATACTTTTAGTGCCATGATGTCACAGCATAAATTTGTACTTTTGCATGCAGCTCATGCTGGTGTGATGACAGCTCTTAAAATATTGAGCGATTGTAGGCCCGTCAGCATAAAATTATTCTAACACGGTGCCTTTATTAGTGCTTCAATAAATGCCTTTCTTTTTGTGTTCCAAGGTGGCATTTGCAAATGAGCTAATTTCTCAGCAGTACAATAATTGTGTTGCATTTATTTTGCGAGGTGAGGGTGGAGGAGGGAGAAGAAAAATGCTGTTACATAAAAGGGGTTCTTTTGCCATCAAAACTACATTCACCATCGTTAGGCAAGTTTAAAAAAGAACACATTAACTAAATGACTGTACAATTATTTAAATGAACTTGGTGCTTTTTAAAGCCATAGAGGAGTACAAACACTTTTCCAAGCCATATAACAAAAGATGTGACAGCCCTCTCACAAGAAACACTTCCTGAAAGTCAAGCGCAAACTGTGTTTGCTAACTGATGACAGATATTTTGGGGTTCAGAATGCATCTATTCCAACAAACTAAATCCAAACCTGATGTCAGCTAACCTAATTCACAGGGCAAAATGCGTAAGAAGTAAAGATTAGGGAGGAAGCAGGTTTTAAACCATTCATGTTTTCTTTTACTGTCTTTGCCATCTAGAAAATAGACAAAATTATGCAAAGAAAATGATGCATAAGTGGAACTGTGCAATCATGGTGCTAACTTATCAGGAAAGACTTGAGTTCACTGTTTCCTTGATACACTCATCCAACAATTTATCTGAGAACATTTTGTGTTATGGTGTGCTTCTCATTTCTTGTTGTGTTACTTAGACTTACAACAAAAACTGACTTTTCAAAGTGGTGCTTTGTATGCATCATTCAGTGTTCACAAATGTGAAATCTGTTCAGTTACTGAAAGCATTTAATTTTAAGGGTATTGCTTCAAGAATATATTTTTAAATCAATTATTCCATGAACTAAGCTACAGCTGTTATCAATGCCACAAGCCCCTCATCCTTCCCTTCCTCTATTCCCTACTATAAATAAAGATGTTATTAAACTTAGAATTTAGTCAAAGTCAATAACACCTTCTACTAAATAAAAAGTAAAATGTTTTGAAAGTCATTTGCTGGAAAGAGACTCTTATCCACCCTCTGAAATTTAAATATTTAATAAAATCTGTTCTGCTCTCCTCTGGGTCTGAATTTAAAGGATCTTAGTGTTTTTAAGACAAAACTACTCAGTAGTATCTGCAGTAAAGGCACAAAAAATGCAGCAGAAAGAAGTCATCATAAAGAAGGGACTCAATTAAAGGACATTCAAGTAAGTGTACGTTCAACAATTGAGAAGATCTGTTTTTCTCCCAATTATGCTTAAGATGTGTCTTAAAACACCAGATATTGAGTAAGGTTGGATTTAACCAGAGCATGCAACAGTACTTTTTGCTTAGTGAGAGTCAGTTGTGTATAGACAGAATCAAGCACAGGGACAAATAACAAAAATATAGAAGGAAAACCAGCATAGTGCTACATCTATTGCATAACCCTGAAACTGCAGGGGGTATTTTGTGAAAGAGCACAGAAGTCAGCTACCACATTTTAAGTGCATTTCTTTAGCTGCCTACCATATCTAGCTACAGCTACGTAAGAGAATGATTTTCAGCCTGTAAATGTCTGAATACTGTAAATATAAAGGCAAACTGATCAGGAAATTACATTACTGTTTAATTAAATTGCAAAGTTTTTGTTACTAACTCTCGATTAAGAGAGGATGGCATTTTTATAAAAAATTCAGCCATCAAGTGAGTGTATCTGTTTCATAAATCAATTAAGCATTTTCCATATATATTATATAGATATACGTATATATCTATATCTATATACATATATATATATACACACACAGAGTAATTACTGTTGCTGGCAACAATAATCTAAGTACCTCTGTAGGATGCAACAGGCCATGAATCAGTTTCACAAAACTGTTGATTTGTGACTGATGAGACCCTAAAAGACTTTTGGAGTCTTATCTACCAGTAGCAGAAATGTCAATAAAGAGTGACCTTTTCTGTTAAATATAATGAATAAAAATACATAGGTAACTGTCAGTCCAAATAAATCTATCAGAGTTGCTATAGTTAGCATTGAAAAAATTCTTTAGGCAAAAAGGGTAGATCTTACTGATAAAAATGTAAGAAAACAGTATTTTAGAGCTGGACTTATCTGCAGGTATTTCAGTATCAACATGGATAGATTATCTAAATAGCAAGTTAATTGCATTTTCATTACCCAGTGAAAAAAAATGGAGTAGGTAATGTTTCCTTCCACAGCCAAGGAGAAAGGGGGAACTGGGACACAGGGAGGAATTAAGCAAAGACAGCATCTCTCAGAGCCACTAGGATTATGATAGAAAAACTTCTAATCTTATTAATATACTTTGCGCTGCAAAACACTGAAAAACAGGCAAGAGATCATTAAGATTATCAAAGAAAGATAGGAAACAACTTCAGTCAGTGGCAAATAGGGAACAAAAGGAAGAAAACAAATGCATGAAGAAAACAATTACATTGTTGACAAGGTGGAAGTATAGAAGATTAAGAAAGTCACATGTTCTGGAAATGCAGTAATCCAAAACTTAAGCATGGTGCATAATGATGCTGTATATAAAATTCATGAATGACTGTATTTTTAATAAAACAAAATTAATTAAAATTATCAGTTTTCATGGAGCTCAAATGTAAATGTGAAAAAATATTCTTCAGATGGAACGTGATACTTTAATCAACCCATAAAGAAACATCTCATGTAGGTTTTCTTTTTTAAATTTCATATTCACAATTAATTTCTTCTCAAATTCTATTTGAGAAGCTGTAAAATGTTTTATTCCATAAATGCCAAAGTGAGATTTTCTGACCTTTTCAGAAGAAAGTCAAGGCAATTAAATCTATTTACGTTGATTAATATACTTTTGTGAACGTATTTTCTGTGCAGTTGCATCTCTGGTTTTTGGTAAATAAGTTGTCTTGCTGAAAATGTCAGTAAGCTTTGGTACATAGAAAAATAAAGCTGCAGGCCGAACACATGCAGGACTGAGAGCTGGGACTGCGTAGCCTGGGGCAGAGAAGACTCACGGGGAACTATCAATACGCATAAGTATCTGAACCGAGCACGTAAATAAGATAGAGCCAGGCTCCTTTCTGAGAAAGAGTACAGTGGCAGCACAAGAGGTAATGTGCACAGGAGGTCCTTTCCGAACATCAGGAAACATTTTTCTCTGTGAAGGTAACTGCAGATTGCACAGAGAGGTTGTGAAGTCTCTATCCCATACAGACATTATCCTGGGCAAACTGCTTAAGGTTGACCTGCTTTAGCAGGGAGGTTGAACCAGTTGAACACCCAGAGGTCCCTCATAACCTACTTCAATCATCTTGTGGTTCTGTGATTCCATGGAGGTGCGGATAAGGAGCTCACTCCAAATCAACCAGTGATGGTCTTTACCAGGAAAGACTTCTGTTCCACTAACTTTTAAAAAGAATACACATAATTATGACTTTCAAATTTTAAGATCAAAGTATGAGGGTTCCTGCAATTATAGATTCTCTTCAAGCCCCAGGGTTGAAGGTATTCTTAAGAAATTAGAGGGAACTAAAGAATCCACCCATGTACTTCTCACAGAAATCTCATGCTTTGAGAATTTCCCTTGCTTTGAAAGACTGAAGGTTCTTACTATTAAAAGAAGAGATGCTCCAACGTGGTAGAAGTAAGAGGACCAGAAAAGACCCTAGTGATGTAATGGCAACCCTCTGAGGCTGGGTAGGCAACTTGCAGGCCTCCAGGAAGTAGAGGAGAGCTATAGGTATTCCTAAAAACACCAGTGGAATAGCAAGGGAGTCCTTCGGGAAAATATTGCGCATGGGGGAAGGTAGAAGGCCAAGCTGCTGATCCTCAGAAATGGGGGATTCCTTGTTGGTGTTTGCAACTGACTTACTGCATACAAGGAACAGAGTGACTTAGCAGTACCACTTAGAAAAAGGAAATAAAATCTTCAGCTCCACAGCTGACAGGTCAAAAATAGCTGGAGAACCAGTCACAGGACACACAGCCCCAGCTTCCTTGCTGTTAGTGCAAGAGTCACAAAGATGTCCACTTTGAAGACATATAATAACCTCAAGATACATTTTACTCTAATGAGTACTGTGGGCCTACTTTTTTAGCAAACTATAAATTAAAATACTTCAATAATGCAAATGGTAGGAGGACAGCAGGAAACTGATCCTCAATCACATTCTTAGTTTCATCTTCCCACCTAAACCTCTTACGAATTCCCAAGCTGCTACTTGCATTTAATCCTTAAGTCCTTTTTCATTTAAATGTTATTTCTTTCCTGCAGTTATGGAGGATTGTCTTCATAGAACAGTTGTGTATTTCTAACTTTTTCTTCCATCCAACAGGCAGAACATACGCATTTTACAGGTAGAATACAAGGATATCTGCATCTTTCCTTCATGCTACAAAACCACCCACCTTTGACTGAGCACGTAAACAGAGCTACCTGAATGCTGGCATCTCCTAGTATTTTCCTATGGATACTGAACAAGCTTCAGCAGAGAATTTCTTCAGCTCTCTGTAGCATTTTGTGAGAGTTCTGTCTTTCCCATGCAAACTATCTCAGACTATACGGTTTTGTAAACTTCTTGCACCTGCAGGATGTTTGCCTGATTGCTATGGTTTTGACTAGGAAAATATTTAGAAATAGGTATCTTAGAATATGACCAATCCCCTCAAGAGATGGATGGCCAGATGGCCAATTGCCTTATGCCACTTAACACACCTTTTGCGAACTAGTATATAAAACCCCTTGGAAATTATTAAAGTTGCTTCCTTTCATCTCTGATCCTGGGATTCTGCGTTTTTCTTATTTCGCCGTTCGGACTCAACAGCAACATTTTCCCAGCTTTTTCTCTCTACACTTCTCCCTAGAATAACATACCCATTCTCCCTAAACTCACAGGGAAAGAAATACTCATAGGAGCCACTAAAGCAGATCAGATCAAACCTCCTTCTAACCTAGTAATATGTCTCTGACAGCAACCAGTACTAGAAGTTCATGGAGAATGTTCATATAAGAACGGAGCAGATATAGTTCATCACAGTAATCCCCCAGTTCCTGATGGCTGACAATGTCAAGACATCACGAACCAGTGGTGTTGTCTTACTCTTTAATAACTCACATTGTACATTTTCACATACTAGTACTGAAAAAGTATTCATGGGTCTATTCAATTTACCACACCAGCCAAATTCATAAGATACAGACCTTAAGATAAACTACCACCATCCCAAAAATAAAACCAAATCACAAACAGAAAATAAACCCTCAAAATAAATGATAAAAAGCCATCAAAACCAAAGAAAAAAAGGCAAACAAAAAAACCCAAACCAGGATTAAGGAGTCACTGATGAAAGTGTAATTAAGATCTGTAGTTTACATTGTTTTGGTAGCTGACTGCTCATTCTAACCATGAAGGATAGATATACCCATTTGGCAGACCTGTTAAACAAACAAAAAATTGTGGCATTTGAAGTACAATATGGTATCTATTCAAGGCTTGATTTTCAAAACGTAAAATGCCCGTTAATGCCGTCCTAAGTAGTATGACCTAGAGGTGTCAGTAATTTATAGAATAAAATGGTGCCTACCCCTTCAGTCTTCCAAACCAGTTGTTAAAAAACAAGCAGACAATATGCTGAAAGCAGTGTACAGCGGCACATCTGACAAAGTGAGTATTATCAGCAGGGAGAGGAACCTGGCTATTAATTCACTAATGAAAGCTTTTGATGTGCTATCTTAGAATCCTTCCAGTCCTGTGTCTGGAGCAATTTTCCTTTTCCTTGCTACCAAGTGCCCTCTGTCTTCTTTTTCAGATTTCTCCTAACATGCAACTCTTTGTGCAGTTCTTCCTCCCCAATTTAAATCATGAATAATAATCCTTACACACTGCCTTTCCTGAACTGTTGTCCTGTGTTTTGCTGTGAATTTCTCCTATCTCATTTAGACCATAAGCTTTTCAGATAGGGCATGCATCTTGTAAATTTATGGTGTTGCAAGTGTGTTTAATGCTAATAATGTGCAGTGACAGGGCAGGGCAGATTCATAAGCAATGCCCTGAAAAAGAGGCAGCTATTGAATTCATAATCTGGCACTTCATATTCACAAGAGAGAAAAAAGCTGTCATCTCAGAATAGGGGATCTGCTATAAAAGGAATGGTTTTTTCACTAATGGTTATCAAGAATTCATACATTCCACTTCATTATCAATTCCATATATTAGTGACTGTTTCCTAATGTTACTTGTACCATAAAGCTGCTGCTTAAGTCCATTTGATCATTAGTATTTGTTAAAAGAAAGGTTTCACAAATAAAAAGTAAATTAGACCCCAGGCATGTGAGCAAAACACCCACATATCCTGCCCATCAAACTTCATAACGTAGGGAACAAAACAACTTCATATGTAAAATAAGTTAGAAAGTTCCTCAGTGATACTTAAGAAACAACATCTGAGTCATACAAGGAGGGAGAAAGGAAGCACAGTGCTGCGTGGTTTAAACAGGGAAATACTTGGGAGCTATAGTTTCTGCTCAGGACCTGTAGTTTCAGAAGTAAGATGACAGACTTCATCAAACAGAAAGAGGACTTGTAGGAAAAGTAATTTCTTTACTAAATTGTTGGGGCCCAAAATACTATCTTTGAAGAGCCCATTTAATTAAAGCTCTGATCTTAGAGTAAACTGAGTGCTCCTGGCAAAGAACTCACATTCTTGCTCATTTTTCAGAAGCACCAACATTTTGGCAGCACCAGGTGACTGCCTGTTCTAAGCACAATCTAAGAATTTACTTCAGAGTACTAGGATGCCTTGCTGCGTGTGCTCAGATGCTGCTTAAAAGCAGTAACTAAAGATAGCACTAAAATGATTGACTCCCAGAAAAAAAAAAAAAACCAAAGGTGAAGAGAAGAGGTCTGCATTGATCCAGCATAGCTTAATCCAGAAAGAATTTTTGTTGAGACTTCACAGCAAGGAACATGAAATTTGGCATGAAAAATATCCTCAGCTACAGTGTGTTTCTTGCCTCTTCAGGAGTGCCTGTAAGCCTGCTTGCTGGGACCCCAGAGGCAGCACATACAGTGGTACCCACATCTGGCAGCTTGATTACCCACTTGTGAACTCACAAGGAAACTTCCTCCAGGATCCCCACTNAGGATCCCCACTTGTACCACCCTCCCAAGCTGCTTCAAGGAGAACTTGTGGGAGGCCCTCAGAGACCACACTTCCCTCAGCCCTTCTCCTTAATCACAGCACAACTGTGTGGCAGTAGACAAAGCTGTGGTAATTGCATTGGACACCACATCCACAACATTAAAATAATTTTTTAAAATTTCTTTTGATTTCTTTCCACTCTACTAATAGCCAGTCCTCTGGAGTAATCAAGCCAATTGAAATTTTTCTGCTATGGGATAATGCAAGCTTAGAGAAATGACTNAGGACTGTAATTCCAAAATGTGACAAGTTGTTTGCTAGCACTAACCTATCTAGATTATACGGTACCTCATAGGTACCATTTTTATTCCTATTGCATACCATGTGTTTTGTAAGAAAAACAACTGTAAAATACAAAGAACAACAACAGGGGGAAAAGGTATAAAAATAAGTAAGATACAGTTACAAAATAAGATACAAAATAGGGATTAAAAGCCCTGATTGCAGAAGTTGTAGAATTAATTTTTTTATTTCCCCCAAAGTTTCACACGACCAAAAATATCCATCAGGCTTTCTGTTTTGATTCCATTCATCAAATATCCACAGTTAAACACATAAACTACCTGTTGTTCTCTGTCTCTGTCTGTGTTTGGTACAAGGCAACTTCTTTCTTGGCTCTAGCTTGGGTGTTATGGTAATAAATAAAATAAATAGTTGAGGTAGGTGAGTAGTTTGTCACCATTAATGATATATTCTTCAGACAATATATGAAGTAAATAACTTAGTCTCAGTGGTATAACAGGACATGAGTAGAATTTAGTTTCAAATACCTCTTCAGGAGGTATAAACACTACCAAAAGCAGGCTCCACAATTAAAGAAAATAGTTGTGCAGTCTCACCTTTATGGATCAAATGCAGCGTCCTACACTGGACTTCCAAAAGTGTCTTTCTGTATCCCATGGAAATATTTTCATAAGTAGCCTTGATTGCAGATGCTGACCAGGTCAAAAAAAAATGAAAAAAGAAAATAAAAAACCTGTTTTTTTCCCTGAAACAGGGAGTCCTTAAAAATAATTATCACAAAAGCAGAGAATTTAAATTTACAACAAGGCTCATTGGCAGAGAATTATTTTTTTTAAATACAGTCCCTTGTAAAAATTAACAAATATTTTTATGCTGAAGAACATACCCACATAAACCAAGCAGATTAAAAGCATTTTTACAGGATTTTTTGAAGTAATATTTTTTCACCAACTAAGTTAATATGCTCATATATACACTTCTGAAGGAAATAGGGATGGAAATATTCTCCAAAAGAAGGAATAACTCTGCCATCATCAATTTTTTACTCCTTCCTGAAGTTAAATGATGCTATACCCTAATATTCCACCTGTTACAATCTACCATCTCTATGTCAATTAAGATGGAAACTAAATTTTCCAAAGACAATACCTAACTGAGAATGCTCAAAGGAAAAGTTGTTTATCTGCAGAAGTCTAAAAATGCTAGGGTTGTGCCCCACAGGACACAATCTCTTGCTGATCCAACTCTGACACAACCAAAGCAGTGCCAAGGAGTAGCTTTTCCTTAGTGATGTGCTAGCAACAGCTCTTGTCTTCCAGTTCAGCATAGCCAGCCTGTACTCTTGAGAATAACAAGAGTTAATTGAAAATCCAACATAGCTAAAGAATGAAATAAAAAGGAGCGTGTCTCTTCGAGAGAAGAAAAATCATAAAAGATGCTTACTTCAGAATGAACAATCAATCTTTCCTTGGCTGGGAAGGAGTTTAGAGTGGGCTGATAAAATGCTTTGTGAGCGTTAAAAATACAGCAGGCAGTGGATAGGGCCTTGGACAAAGCCCAGCTTGTAAGATATGTCTCTTTAAAAGGGGGGAAAGCCTAAGGACATGTTTTATACCATGCTTAGGTACAGCACTAGGATAAGACTGCAGCATCAGCCAAGAAAGGCTTGTGGTCTGAAATATAAATCAAGTAGAAAACTCTTGATATCCTAACTCCCTTCTTTGGAAGAATAAATGGGGATAAAATGGCTGAGGTTTAGTGTATGTGACAACAACCATAGGCATTTTTACTGCTGAAAATTCCATATGAAACTTTCATGACCTTATTCACACTGAGGGTTTTTTAAAGGCAGTGAGTAAGAAATTAACCACGCATTTCATTAATGTCAGTGGCATCTGAGAAGCTGCTAGGAATTTCAGCTAGTTTTCAATATGAGTCCTTCTGTAGGAACTCCTTCCATCTGCAGAAGGCCAGGGAATAAACTAGTTCCTTCTAAACTGCAATGGAGCAGGAAATACTGATTTATTTTCTCCCTTTTTTTCATGGAAGGGATTTCGCACAGAAAGTTAAAAAGAAAGTGAAGGCTTCTTTGTAGTGCCTTGTCCCTCTCAGTTAAGACTTGCATGTTACATAGCCTCAAAAAAGACTATTTCAGAAAGATTTCTAAAAATCCAATCCAGCCCAGTGCAGATTTCAGCAATAGAAAGTCTTCTTAGTAACACAAACTCAAAACAGGGAGTAGAGGCAAAGCCCTCTGCCTCAGCTTACCAACATGGCACACTCTGTTTCACTCCTTCCTCCTGTCCCAACCACCTCTTAGTGCCATTACAGCTTCCTGAGGAACTTTCCATAGAGAACAGCTTCTCCAAGCTCTCCTTTTTTTGAGAAGTAGGCTTTCACTGTGACACTCTTCCCCTCCATCCTCAATGCTTCCCTCACAGAAATGTGCCCCGATGCTTTGTTTTAAACATCATGATAGTATAATGTATGGGCAATGCAGATGCAGAAATGTGATGGGCCTGCTGCACTATGACCACAATGGTCAAGTAGGAACTTGCAAGAGATCAATAAACAGGCCTTTCAAAAAAAACAAGGAAATAATAAAATAACAACAAAAAAAACCTCCTCCTTGCAAAAGAAATAGATGGCAAATACACCTGAATTGTATAGTTCTGCCATTAAGAAATGCTTATGATATGTAAGAGGACTACATCATATTCTTTCACACAGGTACAGAGATATACAGAGCCATTGCTGCCATTAGAAAATAAATGTGTGTGTTGTCAGGCCATCCTTTTGCTGAATACCGCCTCTGGCTGCTGTGCATTTAGTTACAATGTTGTGCCTGGTCTTTTTGAACAGTTTAATTTTAACCAGGTTTTCCTTTTGAGTGAGGCAATCAGCTAAGAAATCAATGTGCAAAAATAAAATGTGTCTTTGAGGACTTCTCAGTCCCCTTCTGATAGAGAAATAATACCTTAATGCTGCAAAATACAATGCTTATAGTTAACAATTGACCTAGTCAGTCTTTTCTAAACAAAATAAGAATACATGTTTATAAATATATCTTACACAATGTGAGGAAGCAGCTGAAATATTTTCTTCTTCTCTGAAAAAGTCTTTTTTACCACCATGTGAGAAACTTTGGTGCGTACTGACCTTTTTTGCTTCAGAGTTATTTTCATGGATGATGAAATGAAAACTCTCCTTATAATGTACAAAGCAGAGGTCATGATTTCAGTAATTCCTCGTCAAACTAATTGCACTAAATGAACTAGAAAATATGCATTTAGGACATTACAACATAGTCTAGCATCAGGTATAGTGAAGGTTCAACTGTCTTTCAGGTTCAGGAGTGTTCTTTACTTATTGCAAGTACCATTAAAAAAAATTAAAATTTACTTATAAACACCGTGAAGGGTAATTATATAATTGGTAACTCTGAGGTGAAGAGGGATGAAAGAATTCCACTGCACTCAACAAAATAAGGGTGTGCTCATATAAATATAAGCAATCAAGTAAGAACATTTTCAAGAATTTACTACCCCTTAGCAGAGATACTGTAAATTGTTTGAGATTCTATTATAAAAAATAGTGATGATTTAAGGTAGATGATTTTACTTTGCTGTGGGAAAGAAGAATACCTTTGTTAAATTTGTTAAATTCTGTTCACCTAAAAGCACTCTGGGAAGGCCTCAGCTGTAGGTCGGAGAGTCGGTTGAGAGTCGGTTGAGTCGCCTCATGCGTGAGGCAGTGATTGGTTGAGGAGACGCGTGGGCACCATGTGAACAGAGAGCTGATTGGATAAAGGGACAAGTGAACAACGACACCGCAGCGGCAGGCAGCCAATGAGGGCTTGTTTCGGTTAGGTTTCGGTTAAGTTCTGTTGGGGTTCGGTTGGGTTCTGTTAAGTTCGGTTGAGTTTAGAGTATAAGAAGGACTTGGCTCGTTACAATAAAGGATCTTCTTCGGAGCAACAAGGAGGTCCCTGTGTCTTTGTTCCCCATCGCTACCCTTTGCAGCCGCAGTAGATTAGAGGCACATGTACTCGTTTAATAGGAATCAGTGTAAAGGAACAAACCTCCTAAGGCAGATAGATGAAGAAGTCATGAGATGTGAACTTTGTTGTTTGCAATTGTGTGACTGTTTTTGCCCTCGTAGGAGGACAAGAACCTCTACCATTATGACTAGAGTAGGATCAACAATGTAGTTTGAATTATTTTTCCTTCCTACTACGTTTAGTACTTAATTTCTCTTCTGTCTAGCCCTAACTGCATCTATTTTAACCTAAGATATGCATGCATGAGCTCATTTTTTGGAATCAGATTGTACAGCTGTAAATATTCGCGAATCAGCATGATTTACAAAGCTCATATTAGCAGTTATTTGAAAGTAATGTTGAGTAAGTTTTAAATTTTTCCCTGTAGCCCCGACTACAGCAGTCCCATGTGTCCCACAGGAAGAGATATTATATTTCTCATCTCACTAGTTTCATGTCATGCAGATTTTTCAAACACCCAAAGGCTGGTTTACTAACTTGATGATGAAGATAAACAGTGTAACAAAGGCTGTAATACTGCATCAGTTTAAGAGATGCCATTCAGTAAACTTTTGCCTGAAGGCAAGTATGCCATTCACAAGTTCTGTGCTGTCAATGAACAGCGATGTCTGTTGCACAGCGCAGTAAAGCTTGAGACACAGATTCTGAGTATAATCTTCAGTTCACCCCTAGTGAGGATCCTATTAATTGTCAGTATGGCAAGATGGTGATTGGTACAAGAGGACTTTGTGCTGCCTTGCTGCCACTGAATAACTGTTCTCTCCCATGCAGTCTTCTCACAAACAGTAAAAATTAANCCAAAAAAAAAAAAAAAAAAAAAAAAAAAAAAAAAAAAAAAAAGGTCCTTGTACCTGGAAATAAGCATGTTTCCAGCATGGCTGAGTGGATTGCACCTGGGATTATATCTGAACTGAATAGTCTGAATCAAGCTTTGACAAAGAGAAGCCTCTATTCTGTCATTTGCAAGCAGCATCTTTTTAATTCTGTATGACTGGAGGGGTTGGTATTGAAATGCATCTTCTCCTGCTATTATCAGCTCACTGCTGGAGTTTTTCATTAAACTGTCTTAATTGCTTATAACTGGAATTTCAATTCCTCATAAATACTGCCTCAAATCAATTCAATGTCAGACAACATCTGCAACATTCACTGCAACTGGTTTCCGGAAAAATAGTTAATTCTGAAAAATGTTAACAGCTTCAGACTTCAACTGAAAGATTTAATAATCAAAATTTTAATTTACTCCCCCTTTCTCCCTTCAAAAGTTTTAAGACAGGTTAACCTGTCAAGAGCAGCACTGCTACTGATCCAGCTGAGGCAGAGAAGGAGGTTGTATATCCTCATTATTACCATAATTGGCATCTGGAATCTGTTCAAAAATTCTGATTTACTTTGTAGCAGAGGATTATGGCTGAATTTCGAGTACTTTATGGTCTAGAGAGACTTGTGAAATTCAAATATATAAGCTGTCAGTTAAACATTTCATGAAACGAAATACCTTATACTAATCCAAACAAACATGAACAAGTGCTTGAGGGGTTGAAAATCCACGATATGTTTTGGTAGCTAACCACTTACAGAAACATTAACATTCTTGGGCAGGTTTGCTCTCTGAGCTTCTGAAGTAACTTTGGAGCCATCAGGATTCAGTTTCCAGCAGATTTCCAGCATCCTGGAAAAAAAATTCAGTCAGAAGCCTCTAGTATTTATGAATTATTAATGCTGGCTTTCTCTACTTTTTTCTTTAGTTTTGCTTTTGTGTGCCTGTTCAGCTAAGTAATTCAATAGACTGATAGAGACATGAATAGATATGCTAATTAACACCAAGGCTAACCTTTAAAGTTCCTTAAAGCTGTCAGCTTTCAATGAAATGTTTTCATTTTTCTTTTTCTGAACTGGAATACAAACATTATTTGTACACTTGGTTCCAGCAGGGGTGCCCTCAGGAATCAGCTTATAAGATATTTTTCATTGTGGAAAACCATTTAAGAAAGGTGTCAATTTTACAATCCTCATTTATAGTCCCTGTCATGGGAATGTGTTCATGTTGTGCCAGTAGCTTCCCTCACTTCTCATTACAATCATCATCTAAACAAGGTATGGAGATTTGAATACCTTACATATTGTCCTCATGAAATAAAAAATCTGAAGTGGGGGAAAAAGAGCAAAAGGGAGGCGTGGGGACCTGATATGCTACGCTAATATATGTATTGAATGTAGAAGGAAAATTTCATATATTTAAGCAGTTCAAAACCATTTTTGATAAACTGAATAAAAGGCAAATTCATTTTACAATCCCCACTTTACTCTTCTGATAATTTGTCCCTTCCAAAGATTTTAATGCACAAGAGAAAGAAAAGCATCTTTACAATCCAGCAGTTACTGTGTCGTATCCTTTCTGGTCATTGCTCATCTAAAAATATAGATAGCCACGAAACCAATGCATTTGATAGTAGAAAAGAAAGAAATCCCAGTATTATTCCTATTTGTCTGAGTCAGACATCAAAATACAACAAGTAGAAGCAAAGGGAGAAGGTTCCAAAGACTAAGTTCCAGCTTCTGTTAAAAGATAACTGAACTCTTTTCCTCTCTTCTATTTTTCCCCTTCCTTCTTTTTTATTACAATTCAGTAATCACCAAACTTTGCTCAAGTTCAACACTGTGATTTCTGCATTCCTGTTCAAATGAAGAGGTACTCTGAAGCTAAATTCACAATCTGTTTTGAGATTTCAGTCACTCAGTCCAGTGAGGAACTCAGGTACAGCTGTTCCTGTTTTGAAAATACATATACTTTAGGTGTATTCCAAATTGTAATTACAAAACTTGGACAAAAGCCTGAAGTTTTGTCATAAATACACACTTCTGTTCGTGTTCACAAATACACTGCCTAAAGCAGCTATGACTTGGACCTCTTTTACTTGATTTGGGCATAAAAATGTGATCTGTGAAATACAGAGTGATGCTGTGTGGGATCGGTGGAAAGGGTGCAGCGTCTTTCCTGAGAAGCATCCCTCAAAGGAGTCACGCAGGCGGTGCCACAGAGACACGCTTGCAAGCACACGATGTCACCCGCGCTGATGGAGGCACGACAGCACGCACTCACACTGAGCTGGATAGCTCTTGCATTACCAGAGACAAGGAGTCAGGAGGGCTTCCTCATGTAGAATTCCGAATGGGGTTTATTGTCCCACAGGAAGGGGTCCAGGAATGAAGAAGAGATCGAGTGACCTCGTGTGCAGACTTTTATAGGGATACAGAGCCAATGATCTGATGGCACAGAGGCAGAGAGGAGGTGGAGGGATACAACAACTACCAATGGGGAGAAGGGAGGGACGGAGTGAGGGACCAGGATGCACTGCCAGTTGGGTTAGAAGGTTTTCCCTTGTACCCTGAGTCAGGGAGTTATTTTATATCTTGGAGGTAACCCACCAACAAGAGTGAGTGGATTCTCCTGTACCAGGGCTTTCTGGCCCTTCAACCTTCACCACAACAACAGAGAGCTTGTACATAATCATTTTGATAAAAATTGTGGGTTTGGCTTTTTTTTTTAATATATATCAATATTATCCCAGCAGGGTAACTATACCAGGAAATTGATTTACTACTTCAAATGAAGCAGGTAGATTTTCAAAGTATGACTTACTTGATTTTGATCATAGTTAGGCACAGTAATTAGGCTTCCTACGGCAAGGTGCTGTAAAGGCCTTAGATAGCAACGCATCTGTCAAGGGCTAAAGTAAAGGCCCGAAGCAGCAAGTAAACAGACTGACTGGCAAAGCGTGAGGTAACAGTAAGCGTTCTCCGACCCATTACAAACTATGTGGAGTTTTCCTACTGCAGATATTTTTGTGTTGGCTTCTGAGAAAATTATTCAAAATTGAATCCAGTCCTGGCTATCTTATAATTTAATAAGCAATCAGCAGATTTACAGAAATGAAAACCTGTTTTTACACTCTGTTTGTTACACAACGATTTCATTCAAGCCATGAACTGTGCTATAACATGAAAATGCAAAATATATGTACTATATTACATAAAGAAAAGATTCTCAGGAATAAAATGCTTGTCATACCAAGTATTTTAAAGATATCCTTCAAGTTTTTATTTCTTTTGTGCATAGGAAGATTCAGTGAGACAGACCCCAAAGAAATTAAGGTTCTTCTCATGCTCGGGTAATAAATTGATCTTACCTTCACTGCTCTTCATAGCAGACTTACTACTGCAGTGAAATAAAGGTTTGTAAATGAAAGTTTTGCAATATTCACTTAGCTTCTTTCCCACCATTACTTGTATCACAAAGGCTTCTCTCTCTATCTGCACAATTTGCACTGTATCTGCTGCTCAGGTCAAGTTTGCTGAATAATTTTCTCTTAACCCTTCCTTCAAACTAATAAGGAAATATTCTTTCTCAGTCAAATTCTATGTTTTGCTATGCGTTTGGCAGCTAATTCCAATTACTTGTTTGCAAATAATTTCCTGACCTTCAGTTTGCTCCACTTTATTGTGGTTAGCTGAAAACCTGGAAAAGATACATGTCTTTCCATAAGTGATGTCCAGTGAACAGCTTGTCTGAATGTAGGAACAGTTAGTTCAGCAGACAAATTTTCCTTTCTTTGTCCCACATATTTCCTCTACATCAGTATGACCAGCTCAGTCCAAAACAGTAAACCCCAATCTATTTTGACTGCCATTGACATGGACACTTTTTAGGAACTAAGTCTAGGTTGCAATATCCAGTCTTTCTAGAGATGCTCAGGTGTTGTGTGAGCCTTTCTTAATGTTTTTTTTTGTAATGAATATAACTTTCCAGCTTGATTAATATTTTAAAATATTGTAAAATATTGGATTAGGTAACTGAATTATGATATTTTCTAGGTAATTACCTCTTATTGTCTTCTTTTATATATAGAACAAGAAATAAAAAGGAAAAAAAAGGCAACAAAACTAGACAGTTGTTTTCAAGAATGCAAACCTAAATGTCACCATTTTTATAATAATCTTCAGAACATCTCAGGGTTGTGGCAAATTTTGTCTCTCAACTTTATTTATTATTAATTTTACCAATAAATAACATTTTGCATTAGGCTGTTTTGTCTAAAGAGTCACACTGGGTTGAAAAAAAAAAAATACTACACTTTCAAAGATGAGAGAGTCTTCAACAAATCCCACGTAGTGCCAAAGATTCAACAAGACTGTTAAAACACCTTCATTCCCCTGGTTATAGAGAAGGAGAAGAATAAGGATAGAACTGGAGTTACTGACCAAGAGTTTATCACAGCGCAATTCACATTATTGCACGGGTGGAATATAAGAACATTTGAAAATAAAAGTTACACTTTTTTTATTCTAATCCATTCACAATATTGGAAGAGATTGACAAAACTCATAAGAGAGAAAATTTGTACAAAGACAGAAAAATTATTTAACAAGACCACACACTAGCCAATTTCAGAGCCAGGAACATATTGAACAACCTTGAAAAACAAGATCCCACATTGTAAGCATTTTGAATCACTACATCAAACAGTCAGACATGAAATACATTTAAAACTCTCACACTGCTCTTCCCAATGAAAAGTGTAAAAGATTATGCATCTCCTTTACAAAATATAAATGTAAACTCTTAATGTAAAATTATAAAGTTCCAAAGCTAGAAGGCACAACCTGGTATATTTCTAAGTTGGGTAAGATCAAAATTACATCACATCCCCATTCATTATTTTAGTTTAGTTAACTACAGTGGCTTTTATACTTCAGATTTTTATGACAATGATCGTGTATGCCCATACTTTATTTTAGAGAAAGGGTCCTATACCCTCAAGTCAGTCAGACTTGAAGTCATTGCTAATTCTCTAATGGGACTTTAACTCTTGTTTCTCCAGAAGCCATCCAAAGCTATATGAAGTAGGAAGTGGGTAACAGTCAGATGAATAAGATTCTTAGATTTATAAAAGTCAACACTGTTGTGGAATGTTGCAAAATCACACATATATGTATATAAGGTTCAAGTATTCTCTCTCCCATTCTGCTGCATTTCTGCAAGTCTCTAGACCTTGACAGTTACCAAAGATATAATTCTAAAGGACTGTAGCCCCTTGCTCTTCTCTAGCCCAACAGAGAATAATTTCCTCTGTTCTACAGAACTTACACAAGACATTGTCTCAAGAAAGAATAAGTTGAGAACAGGCTTGTCAAAACTGAATAATCCCATCCCACTTTCCTTTTCTCAGCCCTTCCACATCTGCTCGTGTCTGTGAAGCTATACCACGTGTTTTGGATTTTGGTTGCTCACCTTCTGGGGAAGCACTGAGCTTTGACAGTTTGTTTTTCCTGCTAGAGATATTATTGAAAGAAAATTAAAGAATTCACCTCCTTAATTTGTGAACAGGACTTTGTATTCAAGCAGAATACTTTGAAATAGAAATTGCTGATTTACTATGCATAGTTATGATCAACAATTTTCAGGCCCCACAGTAATCTTCTTCTACAAGTTCCAGATGGGCACACAGTATTGGAATGCTATGGCTCTAATACAGATTTCACCAGGTTTGTGAATCATCATAAAACCCTACACATATTTGGGTCTATGAAAATATACCACACTGGGGGGAGGCAATGTATAAATAAATACATTACACTTAAACTCCATCACAGCTGTGCGACTTCATATAGCAGATCACAAGAATATGCAGAAATATTTGATTGCTTGAATGCTGCTGGCATTCGAGATATTCGAGAAATTGCCTATTCACTTAACTCTCTTGTTAACTCTGACCTTCCAGACGTTCATTTCAAATCAAACTGTGTTATTCTGATCATGCTATCAACATCGACATTTCTATTAAAAAGAAAACTCATTAGTTTGACAAAATCTCAGCATTAAGATATCCAATCCCACATGCTTTGTACCCCTCTAGTGTGTTGAATGATATGATTTGTTATCTCTCACAACGTATATAGGAGTTATACTTTTGCAATTGATATGGACATGGTTGCAACAGTCAAGAGAGATGAGATTAAAGGATGAAAGTGTTCAGTATCAGTGTCTGAACAAAAGTCACATTAGAAAAAACTGTACTTTGTTTTTTTTACTCTTCTCAAAACTTACCAACTCATCATCCTTTCCTTAATAAAACCTCTGTGCCTGTAGTGGATAATCATGGAACAACGTGGAGCAAGTGTAGGGAGAGAGGAACAGACTACCAATTTTAAAAATGTATGGATTATTTTTCTAAGGAGTGCTGTATCAACAAGAAGACAGATTTGGTACTTGGTTCATAAATGAAAAACCGAAAGAATATTTCTGAACATGGACCAAAAGGAAGCCAGATTTCCAGGAAGCCCTGGGGGAAACAAAAAAAAAGGCAAAAGCCTAAGTTAGAGGAAGATATCTTCAAACCAGCACAATCTCATTGAATGAGAATCAGTGCCAGCAGCTGAGGCCTCTGTAATGAAAAGGACAACCTATGTCAGTGTAGATAGGAGGACTTTCCACCTGAAATAAGCTATGGAATTTGGGCTAAGGTCGCTTGTGGGGGATTGACTTTGGCTGGATGCCAGGCACCTACCAAGCTTCTGTATTGCTCACCCTTCCAAGCCAGACAAGGGAGAGAGGATCAGTTGGAAAACAACTCATAGGTTGAAATAAGGCAGTTTGCTAAAGCAAAAGAGAAGTTTGCACATCCGTAAGCAAAGAGAAAAAAAAAATATTCTCTACTTTCTATCAGCAAGTGATGTTCAGTGTTCGGCCACTTTCGGGGAAGTAGGGCTCCAGGTTGAGTACAGGTTGCTCCAGAAGGCAAATATTGTAAATAACAAATGCCCCCCTTCCTCCTCCTTCCCTTAGTTTTATATCTGAGTGACATCACATGGTGTGGAGTGTCCCTTTGGTCAATTTGGGTCAGCTGGCCTAGCTGTGTCCGGTCTCAGGGCCTTTTCCATCCCCAGCCTGTGGATGGGACAAAATGTTGAGAGACATGGCTGATGCTGTCACAGAGCTGCTCAGCAGTAGCCAAAACACAGCTGTGTTATCAACACCTTTCCAGAGACCAGCACAAAGCACTGTGAGGGCTGCTGTGGGGAAATGAACTCCAGCTCAGCCAAAACCAACACCTCACATCACATCAACAATTCTGTATTTTGGTCTTCACATATCTTCTGATGATGCCTGTATTGGAAGGCAGATAAATTTCAATCTGAATCATTATCTTCTGAAAAAGGTCTTTCTAAAAATCTGGAAACTATAGTTTCAATTAAGTATGGTAGTAATTTTCCTGCCTTTTCTCCAAGAGTAGAGTATGATGGTGAACAGCTACTCTGTTCTACCTAAGGAATGGTTGCATTTCACTTACTAGAAAAGTGAATTGCTTAGTGATCCTTATTTTTTTCAGAATAAATTTCTATCACATAGTTTGGTCTTGTAAATCACTTTAAAATCCTATCTACAAAATTTACATCTTTAATTTACACCAATACATAGATGTACTGGGTTCATACAAGTAAGAACAAAAATATAATAGATGACTGTACAGATCCCTTTACATAGAAGGATCCCTTTACATAGAAGGACACACTGCATACCAATGTTTATTATTCAGCTTCAAATTCCTAGATGTAAAGAGGAAAACCCCAACTTACTAGAGGAAAATTACATATAAACAACTTAATTAATTAAAGTTACATATCAAATGATACTAGTGAATATAAGTACAGAAATGTCTCAGTAGACTATTAAATTGTAACAAAATACTGCCTAACCCAAACAGCATAATGTATACATATTTCAGTTCCTATGTTATCTTTATCACACTCCTTTTGCATAGGGCAACAAGAAACCTAAGATACAGAGGTTAATTTAGGTAACAGCTACCACAATTCACAATTGCATTAGCACCTATTAAGAGTCATTGTTCATGGAAATTTTAATGATATATTACAGAGTGAATAAAAGGAGAAGATGATTAGGAACAAAATTGTTTCCATGTATGCTGACAGGACTGCTGAGCATAATTATACATTTCTAGGGCGACCTGTTTGGAGTTTACTCCATAATTTTATGTAAATTTTGAATTTCTTCATTTTTTCAGGTTAAATGCTACTGTGTTATTTTTTTGCTCAGTTGAGTTGCATGAGTACTAATGGACACAGGTTGCAATTGATGGAACAGGCATCAGATAAAAGTCTGGAAGCATTTCAGAATGACAAACTTTCAATTCATTGTTTTCTACTGCCACATTCTTGTTCTTGAACAAGCTGCCAAAATTTTCAATCAGTTACTAGATATTAGCTGTATTATCTACACGGAGAGCAAAAATCCATTCTAAAGAAAATATTCTTTTGGGAGAAGTATTTTATTTTTCCCCTCCTTTTCCTCATTTATTCACTGCATGATGCAGGCTTAACTCAGCTTATACAGCTTCTTGTAATACACTTGCAGTAATCTGTACAACATAAAAAGACAAGCAGAAAAAAAGAAAAATCAAATACTCTGAAGACAAATATATGGGATCAGGGCTGTGGAAAAACCTGCCTGTCTAGATTTGCCCAGGTTTCAGTGAATTATACCACTGAAATCCTGTGAAAGCCAGTTGATTCTATGTTGGGTTCACACTGGAAGACAAAATAAAGCAAACTTCAAGAAGCTTGCAGGTTATGTGTATGAAAACGAAGGAAGGAAGGAAGGAAGGAAGGAAGGAAGGAAGGAAGGAAGGAAGGAAGGGAGCCACACCCCACTTTGCACCTATTTTCTCCAACTCTTTTTTTACTTCTGACCTTTTCTTCAAACTCCTCCATCCTCCACACTGAGATTACATTTGCTCAAACTGAGAATGGATCACCCCTATCCACAGCCTGACAGGAAGTTCACACTATCACATCCCACTAGAAGGGATATGTGAGCATTTTTTAATGATAGGTGTCATTCTCATTTCTCATATCTGCCTTGTTTTACTCACCTTGTGCAGTCGCTTTCAGGGATGCAGAGAGAAAGAAAAACCTGCAGTAGCAGACTTGAATTTCTCCATTATTATTTGATAATAAAATGTTCCAGACCAAGAACAACAGCGTTGCTCAGATCCTTATAACCTGATTTTTTTGTTGGTCATTATGAATTGACACACAAGCCTTTCAGGAACATAAATTTGATTACCATGAACATGCATAAGAGGTTTGAGTTATACCTTAACAAAAAGCTACTGTCAGGAAAATAAGACTTTAAAAATTGTGAAATACTAGACTACAAGAAGACACCGTGTGAAGCTTCCTGAGCAGATTCTGGGAGGAAAGATCAGTCAGCTTTTCTTTAGGCCTTTTTGAAGAAAGGTTTGATCAAAGCCGCTGGACAAGGAGGTTGTTGGGAAGTGTCCTTGTGCTGAAACACTTATTTCTTGACTTTGCCTTACAAGCCGTATGCTTCTGATCTTTCCCAATTATGCGCTTATCTTTCTTTTCCTTCTTTCTCCAAATGAATCGAAGAATCTTATCTGTCCCTGTAGCAAACAAGTGAGATTGTGGGGTTTTAAGACTCTCTAGGTTGAATTATCTGTATTACTGGAAAAGATATGAAGAAGTGAAGCTAGTTTGATAAATTACAATAGTGAATGGGTAAGCAAGTGTATAAGTGTAACTGTGATACCTACTACAAAATTTCAATTTCCCCCTAGCAAATAAATTTTAAAATAAATAAAATCAGCAGCTTAGTCATTAATGGTGGCAACTGCTCAGTAAACAGAAAAGTGGGTTTGCTTCCCTAAACCATATTTTGTACCTTGTGACATAGGGTGGATCTGTAGCTAAAGTTCAAAATTGAAATCTAGCTTTCTCCAGCAATTAGTTTCAACAAATGTGCCACTCACCTGATTCTAGAATTTATCATCATGAGTGAACAATATGACTAAGAGAGGGTACCTGAAAACGGAAAAAGAAAAACAAGAGGAAAATTTTCTGATCTTGGTCCAGTTTTTGTTCATGTTTAATATAATAAAGTATGATCCTAAATAAAGGAAAATATTCTTTGTATACAGAGCTTCTTTCAAGGGAATTAATTTCAATTAAATCACATTCAGTTTTGAATAATTTCTCATTAGAAAAGTTGTGTTTACTGATATCACAACAGCCCCATAACAGGAATTTCTACTTAAACTTCCTACTTTTACTTCTTACTGGTATCCACATGTAGCTATCCCCTTTCTTTAATTCCACCTTTCCTGTACTTCACCGACTACTTTATTCTAAGCAGTAAAGAATATTTTTCATTTAGTCACAAACATGACAGCTTTATTAGTATGGCAGTTATCATGGACCTTATAGAAGATCAATTATTGGTGAAGCTGTTTGTGGAACTGACCAAACAAAAAGGCCTCTTTGCAAACCAGCAGGCAGATGATTGATTGGTTTGAGTGAGAACACAAGACAGAAGAAGATATTGTTCCTAAGACCTTAAAATCCACAAATAACATTTTGAATTATTTCACTAATACTCAGTCACAGTAAGAAAATAAAAGCCAAATACTGATTTTATACCCTAAATTGAGCATCACAAGCCTGTCAAGTATTTATTTGGGATTGGCGTAATGTATGTTGAGAGAAGTTGATATCGATGATTAATTTCTGTATAATATACTCATCCCCTTTTTTCCTTTTCCTCCTCATTCCTGAATCTTTATTATAATACAAATTAAAATAAAGTTATTGGTTACATTTTAAATTCATAAATCATTTCTCTGTATTTGCCACATTGTTCATTCCCTCTTTGCACCTTTTGTGGCTTTTAGGCAGAGAATCACCCAACAATCACCAAATAGCATGCAGGTCCAAAAGATTTTCTAGTCCATCTTCCTTTCTGGTCATAGAATCAACTATGCTGGTGATATCTAGATGAGAGATGTTCTTTAATCCATTTACTAATAATTAGGAAAACTTCACAGCTTCTATAGTATGTTTTTTTTATGACATCCAGCCTGAACTTTCCTTAGTCCAATGCTAACCTATTCTTTCCTAGCCTGTCCTTCGTTCAGTTGTGGAACAGAGCTCATCCTTAGGAATACAAAGACTATTATCATACCTTCCCTCAGCCTTCCCTTCTGTGAGCTAAACAGACAACCTGTTCAAATGTCTGATCACATAACAGAAACCCCACAACCTTACGCTTAAATAGTTACTTCTATTCAACTTTTACTTCTTGTGTGGTGTCCTGCCACTGGATACCACTGAGAAGACCCTTGCTCCATCTTCTTTAAACATTTTCGTCAGATACTTATACACTCTGTTAAGATTCCCCTCAGTTTTTATCTCCAGGCTGAAGAGTCATAGGTCTTTTGACTTCTCAGTATATCAAATACTCCAAAGCCTTCAGTGACCATTTATTGGATTCACTGCTGGATGTCCATATGTTTCTTGTACTTGGGAGCCAAGATCTGGACACAGCACGCAGTTTTGTCTTGCGAGAGAGGAGGGATTATCTCCCTCTACCTGCTGGTGAGGCTCATCTTAATGGAGCCCAGGAAGATGTTGGCCTTCCTTGCTGGAGGGTTGCATTGCTGGGTCATGGTCCATTTGTTGTCCACCAAGATTCTCGGGTCTTTCTCTGTTATCTCCTTACCATTTAAGTAGTGCCAGTCTTGTATTTATGGATGGATATATCTTTATGCAGGGTCAGGACTTTACATTTTCCCTTGTTGAATTCTATAAGGCTCCTGTCAGCCCATTTTTTCAGCCTGTTGGCATCCCCCTGGGTGGCAGCACAACCAGTTGTTATTATCAGCCACTTCTAGTTGTGTATCATCTGCAGACTATCTGAGGGTGTACTCTACATCAGCATCAACTCATTAGCATTAACTCATTAACACAAATAAGCAGTACTATACCCAGTATTGACAGGTTGGGCACAGCACAAGGGATAAGGGTTCTGATTAGTGGCCTCCAGCTGGACTTTGGGCCACTGATCAGAACCCTTAGAGCCCCAAAGTTCATCTGCTTTTCAGTGGACCTCACGATCCACTTACCTTCTTGATACTTCCTCAGTTTGTTACGGGAAACGGTGTTAAATGCCTTCATTTCAATTTGTGGTCAGGTACAACTAACTGATATCCTAATCTTTCTTGTATTTAATAATTGCAATCTCCAACTTTTCCCATCTTGTATGTGTGGAGTTGATCATTCCTGCCCATTGATTTGCACCTTAGGTTTTCTAGCTGTTTTTCCATGCTGACAGATGTGTATTGGTTTCAGGCCAAAATTACAGGATGAGCTTGCCCTTCGGCCATGATACTGGAAACAAAACAAAAGAAAACAAAACAAAAAGACAAACAAACAAACAAAAAACCCAACATGCAAGAAACTTCAGAAATATTCAGATGCACTATGATAAAACCGCTACTTGCAAGTGCTATAAATCAAATGAGTGCAGCTGCAGACAGTGTCATTGCTGTCATTTCGAGCCTGTCAGCATTTCTACTTCCTCTGAACAGCTTGGATGTGCCACATCTCCAGAGCTGAAATGTGAAACACAAATTGCCAGCCAGGACACTATTTTATTTTAAAAGCTCCAATGGATTTGTTATAATGGACTTACCTAGGGGAAAGCTCTGTTCACAGTTCAGTAAAATGAAAGAGTTAAAAAGTGTTCATTCATGGATACATGTTAGGAATAAACCTCCTACCAGGCAAAACATTATGAAAGAAGACAGAGTGACAGAGGATTTCAGTGACAGAAAGTTGCATGTACAACCTCAGCATTACCTGTGTACGCTTTTCTTTGCACCTTTTTTGCCTTTTGTGGTGGGTTGACCCTGGCTGAATTCCGGTCGCCCACCAAAGCCTCTCTATCACTCCCCTCCTCAACTGGACAGGGGAGACAAAATATTAAAAAGGCTCATGAGTAGCGATAAGGATGGGGAAGGTTCGTTCACTGAGTACCATCACAAGCAAAACAGACCTCACTTGAAGATATTAATTCAGTCAAAAACAGAGTAGGATAATGGAAAGTAAACCAAATCTTGAAAACAGCTTCCGCTCCCCCCTCCCTCCTTCCTGACCTTAACTTTATTCCTAATTCTCTACCTGAACCCTCTGCAGCAGTGTAGGGAGATGGGAAATGAGAGTTATGATCAGTGCATTACATGCTTCTGTCATTCCTTCCTCTTCAGGGAGAGGAGTCCTTCCCCTGCTCCAGTGTAGGGTCCCTCAGACAGGGAACTTCCCTGGCAGAAGACAGTCCTCTGCAAACTTGTCCAGCGTACATCCTTCCCACAGACCACAGTTCTTCATTAACTGCAACAGAATGGGTTCCTTTCCACAGGGTGAATTCCTTCAGGAACAGGCTGCTCCAGTGTGCGTCTCCTGTGAGGTCACAAGTCCTGCCAGCAAACCTGATCCAGTGTGGGCTCCTTCATGGAGCCACAGGTCCTGCCAGGAGCCTGCTGTGGCATGGATTTCCCGTGGGAGCACAGTCTCCCTCAGGCATCCACCTGCTCAGTTGTGGGGCTCTTCCATGACTTGCAGGGAGACGCCCTGCCTTACCATGATCTTCACCACAAGGTGCAGGGAAATCTCTGCTCCTCAACCTGAACACCTCCTCCCCTTCCTTCTCCGCTGACCTTTGTGTCTGCAGGGCTGCTGCTCTCACATATTCCCACTCCTCTCTTCTCTGGATGCACTACTAATGCATAATAACATTTTTTCCTCCTTAAATGTATTATTGTATGGATGTTACTACCATTGCTGATTGTCTCAGCTTTGGCCAGAAGTGTGTCTGTTTTGTAGCCACTGACATTGGCATTGGCTCTGTTGGACACGGGGGAAGCTTCTAGCAGCTTCTCACAGAAGCCGCCTCTGTAGCCCAATATGAGATGAGATGCTAGAGACAGGGGGAAGATCCATCCCCAAGTTTGTGGCTATCATACATACCATAAACTTAGCAGATTCAGGCTTACTTCAGTACTTCCCAGAGAATAAGGCAGGAAAATTTTTCTCAAGTGTATTTTTTCGGTTTCTCAACAGAAAAAAACTCAAACCCTTGAACTTCTTGTATCATCTATATGATGATTTGAGCAAAGAGGGAAGGTGTGATATTTTTCCTGTAATACTTATAACAATACATCCCTGAACACATATCCATTAAAAGGACTGAAGAACTGTTTATGGTGATGCCATTTATGGCAGAGGAGCAATGTATTTCAGTATATTCAGACCCACATAGCTGCAACACATCTGTGTTGCGGCTCCATGGAAATTTCACCAAAACTGACCCTCCAGTTATTTAAGGTATTCCTATTAGTGGGTTTCCTCTCCTGTCTAAATGGACTGTATAAACCTGCAGACTTCTGAGCAGAGGCTATCTCATCTGTGAAGACAGGCATTTGTCACTTTTGCCAACAAATCTTGTAATATCTCTGTGTTTCCTAACAGTTTGTCGACTGCTTCTGGACCAAAACTGTTGATTCTGAAAAATAACATTTCACAGCCAGTTAGGTTGCGAAGTAAAGCAAACACCTTCTAGTATTACAGTTCATATTTTACTAATCAATTCGTCTGAAATGGAGCTATACATAGAAACTGGTGTTTACCAAATGTAATGCACATAAATCTGAGAGGGCTTGCAGGTCAAGGCAGATACTCTACCTTCTATCAACTGCACTTCTATTAACAATCATGACATACCTCCAGTCACTATGGAAAGAAGACCCTCCAAACCCTAAGTACTAGCCATCCAGTACTGACTGTCCACCTCATTTTTCAAAGAGGCTGAAACAATAACCCTCAAACACAAACTATCAAGCATGTTTCACCAAGACTTAACACAAATATTATCTCAAGTCATCCATGCTAACTATTCATCTTTTTAAATCATGGTAGTGAAAAGGGCAGTATTATCCTGCCACTTGTGGAAAAACTGCAATAGACTGGCTGTAGAAAAAAGTAGGAAGATACAAATTATGCTGACTAGATCCTGAATGATGTACTAGACTAGTAGGGTGCAAGGGAAGAAAAGCTTTACTTTTTACAAGCTTGAAAAGGCTAGAAATCAACTTTCAAACCTTGGGGAATACTAAAGATATGAGCTAACACCTCTTGCTGAGAGAGGACAGCATGTCACCATCAGATATGACACTGCAGCCCGCGCTGCCACCCACAGCCCGGTAGCTAGCAGTTCCTGGTACTCAATGCAACATTTCAGGTACATACTCTCTCATGAGTTTCTTTGTGGGAGGTGATTCACCTCCTGGCCCTTGAAGTAGAGCAGCTAATGCAGTTTAATGAAAACTGCAAACACACTGTTTAGCAGCTTGGGGATTAGTTTTTTTCAGAGTGTGGAAACGCTGACTGAACCACTATTTCCCTGTGGGGTCTCTGCTGAGGGTTTTGGCAGGAATCTGGTGATATTTTCATTTCAGTCTAATTCATATTCCTTGGCAGCTGGGCCCAAGAAGCTTGAACTGGCTCACACTGGAGGTTAGGGTGCCTATGAAGAAAGAAAAGGCTAAGCTGGGTTTCTGCACTTTGTGAATCACCAAGGGACCAGCCTCTGCCTATTGCTTTCACAGTGTCACTTAAGCTTTTCCTTAAGAAAACATTCCTGGGAGAAATGAGGGAAATGTCTATTCTCAGTCTTTGCAACTCTGATATTAGTCCTGAGCCTGAACAGTCCTCTTTTGGTCCCTTTGACTTGGCACTGAATGCTGTCCTTGCCTCAGTCTTCAAGAGAAAGATCTGTTATCCTCAGGGCAACTGGTCCCCTGAGCTGGTACAGGAACCAGATTAGATCCCCTGTAATCCAGGAGGAAATAATTAGTGATTTGCTGTGCCACTTAGACATGCAAAAATCTATGGGGCCAGATGGGGTTCACCCAAGGGTACTGAGGGATTCGGCAGAGGACATCACCAAGTCGCTGTCCATCATTTATCACCATCCCTGGTTATCTGGTGAGGACCCAGACAACTGGAGATTGGTCAATATAATGCCCATCTACAAGAAGGGTCAGAAGGAGGATCCAGGGAACTACAGGCCTGTCAGTCTGACCTTGGTGCCAGGGAAGTGTATGGAACAGAGCTTCTTGAGTGTGATCACATGGCATGTAAACGACAACCAGGGGATCAGGCCCAGCCAGCAGGGGTTTAGGAAAGGCAGGTCCTGCTTGGCCAACCTGATCTCCTTTTATGACCAGGTGACCTGCGCAGTGGGTGAGAGGAGTGATCTGTATGCTGTAAAGTATGTCAATAAAATCTTTGAGATTTTGATGCTGCCTCCCACAGCATACTCCTGGAAAAGCTGGCAGACCAGACAGGCCATGACTTGGACAAGTGCTCTCTTTGCTGGGTTAAAAACTGTCTGGACAGCCGGGGCCAGGGAGTGTTGGTGAGTGGAAATACATCCAGTTGGTGGCCAGTCACTAGAGAGTTTTGCCAAAGCTCAGAATTGGGTCTGTCTCTTAAAAGTCTTTATTAATGACCTGGACAAGGGGATCAAGAGTGTCCTCAGAATGTTGATAGATGACTGTAAATTGGGTAGGAATGCTTATCTGCTGGGGGGTAGAAAGGCCCTGCAGAGGGACCTAGACCTTCTGGATCAATGGCCTGAGGCCAGTGGTATGAGATTCAACAAGACAAAGTCCCAGGTCCTGCACGTTGGTGAAAACAATCTCATGCAATGCTACAGGCTGGGAGAAGAGTGGCTGGAAGGAGGTCCAGCAGAAAAGGACCTGGGAATGCTGAACATGAGCCAGTGTGTACCCAGGTGGCCAAGAAGACCAACAGCATCCTGGCCTGTGGCCAGCAGGACTGGGGTAGTGACTGGACTCCTGTCAAGTGCTGTGTTCAGTTCTGGGCCTGTCACTACAAGAAAGACATTGGGGTGCTGGAGCATGTCCAGAGAAGGGAACAGAACTGCTGAAAGGTCTGGAGCACAAGTCCTGTGAGGAGTGACTGAGGGGGTGTTTAACCTGGAGAAAAGGAGGCTCAGGGGAGACCTTATTGATCTCTGCAAGCACCTTAGAGGAGGGTGTAGTGAGGTGGGGCTCGGCCACTTCTTATGAACAGCCAGCCACNGTGTACCCAGGTGGCCAAGAAGACCAACAGCATCCTGGCCTGTGGCCAGCAGGACTGGGGTAGTGACTGGACTCCTGTCAAGTGCTGTGTTCAGTTCTGGGCCTGTCACTACAAGAAAGACATTGGGGTGCTGGAGCATGTCCAGAGAAGGGAACAGAACTGCTGAAAGGTCTGGAGCACAAGTCCTGTGAGGAGTGACTGAGGGGGTGTTTAACCTGGAGAAAAGGAGGCTCAGGGGAGACCTTATTGATCTCTGCAAGCACCTTAGAGGAGGGTGTAGTGAGGTGGGGCTCGGCCACTTCTTATGAACAGCCAGCCACAGGACAAGAGGCAATGGACTCAAGCTGTACCAAGGGAGTTTCGGGTTGGACGTCAGAAAGAATTTTGGCACTGAAAGGGTTGTTAAGTGTCAAAAAAGGTTGCTCAGGCAGGTGGGGGAGTCACCCCCCTAGAAGTGTTCAAGGTACGATTGGATGTCATGCTTAGTTGGCATCGCGGTGTTAGTCAAAAGTCAGACTTGGAGGTCTTGGAGGTCTTTTCTCACCTTTGTAATTCTGTGACTCCATGATTCTGTGATTCTATGATTTGCCATACCATTTTCTTTATAGACAGATGAAAGGGAAAGGGCTATCCTGTGCAAGAATCAAGGGAGAATCCCTCAATCCCTTTACCCTTTACCAGCATGCACAAACACTAGGCAATACAAAATGTTTAAAAAAAAAATCAAAATGTATGTCCACACTTCTTTACCAGTTCAGGGTGCTCACACACCTTAGCATTGGCTGTGGTACATGGATGTGGACAGAAAGGGCTAGGCTGGCAGAGGATAGTGAAGTACATAGCTTTTGCTGTAGATTGTATGAGTTGGCAGAAGTTGTTGATCACTCCTCCAGCAATGGAAAAAGGAGGAAGTGTCATTCAGACTTCCTTCTACAGCCTTTTTAATAAACAGGCATTTCCTTGTGCAGTTAACCAGCAGTAAACATCCATTTTCTCTGCTTCATAAAGATCTTTATTATGTTAAAATAATTTAAGCGAAGGATTCAAGGACTTTAGTTTGGTTTGATTTGGTTTGAAGAACAATGCTAAACAACACAAAACACAAAAGCAAGAGAGAGAAAAGAGCTTTGCTGCAGGCTCCCTGAGTGGTGCAAAACACAGCAAGAATACCTTGACTCACTCAAGTGGTTCTGCCTGCATTTGGTGATAGACAAGCTTTCTAATGCCAGTTCAATGAGCATATCTAAGAGATTTTTTAAGATCCACCCATTTCAAACAGTGTTATCTTTTGTCTGTCTAAGGATTATGTTACTTTAATCCTAACCTCATACAGATTAAAAGTAAAAAATTCATCATCTTCATACGTGACTTGTGTACATGTGTGTATTTTCTGTGAGGAAATTTTCTTGAGGTTAGCCTCAGAATTCACCATTAAAAATAAATAAATAATCTAAATAAATAAAAATGGATGTTGTGATTTTTTTCCAGGAGATTACTTTCAAAGAAGCAGAAAATAAACTGTTACCTACACAATGAGAGTAAAAAAACCTCACAAAACAGAAAAAGCAGAAATAGAAAACAATTATTAGATTTCATCAGTATGCCTCTACAACTGCCTGACCTCACTTCTGCTGTGCATCTCTTCTCCATATTATATCTTGTATTTTTATTAACAATATGTTATACACAAAATATTACATGCACTATAATTTGAGCTTCTAAATGTGTGCTTGGGTAGGATGACTGTGTCTATTGAGACTCCTAGATTACTCCTATTAGGGAGTGAATGTCATGCTATTTGTCATCCAAAAGGTAATTTTCTCTAGACTTATATTAAGGTTTCATATTTTATGATAACCTCTATATTATGTTGATCTGGGCATTTTTCATGAACCCATTCATCAGACAGGTATCTCCAGCAATAACTGCAGCCCTGCAACATTTTACTTGTTTTCAAGATGAATAAGATTTTTTTCTTCAGCTGCATCACTAATACCAAAGGGGCATGAGTCCCTGTGATCACGCCAGTAAAATTCCATGACAAGCTTTGCACATATTAAGGAGTACACATGTAGGAGTTAATTTATTGATTTTAGAAAATACTGTATCAGAAAGGAATCGTATTTATCCTGGAGTAAATATTATTCTCTGGCAGCTGTCTCGTAACCACCAATCTCTGGCTGGCCCAGAATCCGACACCGATACATCCAAAGAGTTACGAGGTGCGGTGCCTAGGATTTTTGATGCAGTTCGCTATGACACATTTACGTGGGTGAGTGGCATAACTGTGTGTGAAGGGATGACGGTGTTTGAAGTAACTGCAAACTCTGCTTTACACCTGGCATAGCATGAGGAGAAGACACACTTAAAAAGAAGAGTTTGCTTGTTCTAATTAATAAGCATTAAAGCAATTTGCAAGATGTCAGATACTGCTTAGAAATTGTACCAAAGCTTCACAGGATAAGGGTCAGGGACTGGCTCCAAGGATGGCGTACTCAGTGATAATTAACCTTTCAGATTCCTCTTAGATTTCAAAGCAACTTGTGATCCTAATTGAAATTAAATTGAGGGAGGCAGAGAGAGATGGCTCTTGCCAAACTATAAACTGCAATAAAATGCAGCAGATATAGCCATGCACGCTAATTTCTTCTTGTGGAGCACTCTGAGGAGCTGATACAGACACTAAATCAAATCCACAGCTTTATCTGACTAGGTGAGGCCTCAGCACTCCAGTCAAGAAGCAAAACAGATGCAGATCCTTTTGCCAAGAGCATGCATTTCCCATGGATAAAGGGAGCAATTTCCTATTCCCTCAGGTGCTTGTCTATGCTAGCATTCAGCGAGCCTAACAAAAAATCCCAGCTGCTCTCACCTCAGATGAGGAAAACACAAACAACTCTAAAAAATCAATCTAACATTTCCTATAGTCTATAATGTGGAGCAGTCAATTCTTTTCTGCCTCCTCCTCTTTTTTACATAATAAAAATCTACCACCCCTGTCATCCCCAATATGCTGTAAGCCAGCAAGTGTAAATGCAGCCATTCATATAATTTGAATGATAATCGAAAATAAGCGGAAAAGGAGGATAAATTTATCAAACTTGTGAGAATATTCTAGGAAAAAAGGAATTTCTTGAGGTAACTGTCCTTGACCTGGCTCTTTAATCGAGTGAAATTTCATCACTTTATCTAATATCATGCTTCATGCTTCAGGCTCCCAGCAATTCTATTTTAGTGTGGTCTAATGGGCAGCTGACACATCCACTCAGCACCAGACTGCATAATATGTGCTGACACACTGTGTGGTGAGCACCCTATTGAGAGCTGTTTATTTGTGCCTGGCAAGGAAAAATTTCATCCAGTAAAGTCTCTTCATAACAATTTTAGTCTCAGTTTTCAGGGCCTCCACAGGCTCCACATTTCGAGAGGTTCAGAAGCACTTGCGGGGAAATTCAGTCGCTTATTTGGGTGGCTGTACATTATCTGACTTTAGGTGAGAGGTTGTGAAAGCACTGGTTATGGTTGTCTGAAACCTGAATCTAGATAGTGTAATGAATAGTGTCATTCTAACTGCTTTGGAGCCAGCTCTCCTCAGAAACCCTGATTCAATTTGATATTCTGAGGTTAACGCACTGTATTGGGACTGAAAATAGGAATGCACACAAAAAGCTTTTATATTTATTTAGTTCAGTAAGCATGGCAAACTCATCAACAGCTATTTGTAAACTGCAGAACGGTGGGACTTATTTTGATGTACTGATTTATGCTTGCTGTTTTTCCTGCAGCATTATTTTAGAGTAGAACTGGACTAAAAGAAAAAAGCAGACATGGTTCTCAACATAATAGCAAATGACATTACCATAAACAAAGGAACATGAGAAAATAAAGAAATGACACAGTCACAGAGATTCTGGCCTCTTAACCTCATATAGAAATGAAATTTGCTATATAGATACCAAGGAATACATTTCTTCTACATACATAAAGGCCTAAGATATTAAGATATTTGGGGTTTTTATTAGCTATGGAGAAATAAATAGTCCATAATGCAAGTTATATGTATACACAGATAAGAAAAAAATAAAGGGCCCAAAAATAGGATTGATTAAAATTGATGTTTCATCAACCCTTCCACGTTGAAAGGTATACCAAAATTATATCTAGATATGCAATTGCTGATCAGCTTAGTACTTGCAATGAAAACCAAATTTATTTCAGAGACATTGTGGGAAAATGATTCTCCAAGTCTATGAAAACCATTTCAGATCTTTCATCCTACCTTAATATATGAATTACATAACACATTTACTTTCTACAAGGAACTCCATGACATAGGCACATAGTGAATGCACGTGTATTATTCACAAGCCTGTCTTGCAGGAAAGGTGCTTTGACCTTGACAGTATTAGAAAAATAACCTCAGCTTTTTCTCTTACTTTAGAAAATTGGAAGTCAGAACTTTTGATAATTGGAGAAAATCAACAGAAAATTCTGCAAATAGAAAAAGAAAATCAAGCCTTATAATAAACTTACAGACATCAATTATATTCCCCATTGATACACAGTTCTAGAATGAAAATATATCATTTTGGATTTAAAGGTTATTTTACTAGAGACTGTCTAGAGGCTTAGTGAAAAACCCATGAACTGCAGCTAGCAAGGAATCAAATGTGTAAAGACTGTTTCTTTTCTTTTTTGTTTTTTAAGAAAATGAAATTCTGAGGGGCCAATTCCAATTTTCAGTGTTTCAGATTTTGCAAATTCAGGTTTGTTATTATCTGTGTCAAATTTTGTTTGCTTAGTTTTGCAAAACAGATCCTTTCTTGAAAAACTTTACATTAAATCTTCCTTTTACCCCAAATAGAAAACAGACACCAAGAAAATAATTTGTACTAACGAAGCGTTTATCTCAGTTTGCACTATGTGCCATATTTCCCCATTATTGCCATGTAAGAAGAGATTCCATAACCAAGAGTGATTTTTTTTTTAGTAAGACAGTAGTTCATATACTTTGCTACCAATATAGTTTATATGTCCATTCAGGAAATAGATGCATATTTGCATGTACACACATATGCAGGTGTATGTTTATCTTACCACTTCTACGCAAATAGGCTAGTACATATACAGGCATGGAAGTCTCTATTGTGAAAATGTAAAATTAATCTAAAAGTAAAGTAAAATAAGAAAACATTATGAGTGCAGCAGCTTCAGTCCTTACAGGAGCATGAATTTAGCCATCTTGCACAGACTGGGAGTTGTATTTGCAGTGCATGTACAATACTTGCCAATCTTTATCACAAGACAGACAGGGTGCAGCATGAGATAAGTAATATTGTCGAGAAGAACCTCAGTCACATAATTTCCCAACTTTCATTTCACCCATGTAAGTGTCTTTGCAAATTAATATAATTTCATTTCAGTGTGATGTCCAGTTATAGAGAGGATCCTTTCTTGGGAACTGGGAGAACAAAGACCTCTAATTAAGAATGAGGCCATAGCCATGATGTCTGTCGCAGTTTTTAAGTTTGTGCTCTGTACATAAGCTACCTCTCTTGCCACAGTCCTTGGTCTCACTTCTGCCTCACAGTTGACATCACATAAAACTGTGGCAGTTGGTATATGGCTGAGATAATAGGGTCGAGTGGGGAAAAAAATTAAAATTACTACCCAGGAAGAGGATGTTTCTGGGTCATTTCTGAGAACTGTCTCTTCTTCCATGCAAACATCTCCTTATCTGTAAGAGATAGAGATGGCTTAGCTCAGCCTGGGGGATCAGACCATCCTTTCACGTTAGGGGCAGCTCTGTTCCGACACATCACATTCAGGACAGCAGCATGGGATTTCACACACTCATGCAGGTGTCACTTTCCGGAGACTGTTCCCAAACAGTGGGATAAACATCAGAAGCATGAGAAGCAGAGAATAAAAGTGAAGATGTAGCAGCTGAACACAGGGCAGTTATACACAGGTTTGTGTCAAACAAGGAGATTGACCTTAACCTCTCTAAGTGGAGCCAAATAGACATTGATGTAGGCTATCACCTCCTAAAAAGAAAAAAAAAATATGAGAAACTGCTACCTATGTGCAGATACAGCTGTACCAAGTAGCCAGAACTGATATCAAATGAGTTTCTCATCAAGTTTTGCCTTTCCACCTGCACGTGTCCAGGAGCAGTCTTATGCACTCTACTTCAGGTTCCCTGGAGTCACAAGCCACACAGGAACTATTTTTTCTCTCTGAAGTGAACATTTCATAACTTTTCAGACTTTACATGAATTGAGGAAATCCTACCAGGAGACGCACAGAAAGTTTCAGAAGATTCCTCAGTAGCTTTCTACTACGAGAAGGATACATTTGTTTCAGATTTTTTCATCTGTAAAGGTGAGTCACAGCATGCTTCAGCCTTCGGTCAGATACTGTATTGATCTTTCCCATCCAGCCAGAGTTAAGTATTTAGCAGTAAATTCGAGTTTTAAGGCAGGGAACAGTAATTGGACACATATGTCGTGATCTTTGGAGAACGAGGTAAAGCGGAGAGGTCTTTTAATGAGCTTGGAGAAGGAAAGAGGAAACAAGGGTGTTATTAGAGTTCAACAGTAAACCCTATTCATGCTCAGAATCCTAATAAAATCTGCATGCCATTTATCCAAATGTGAAACAAAGAAACGTAAAAGCTGTGGAAAGAGGTGAGCCAAACCAACAAAACAGCTTCTAGCCTTGTATGTACATTTGTGCATAAGTCAGCATCCAAAAACTAACAAAGAAAAAAAGTCAGAAAATTCTCTCATTCTGAGACAGGAAATTCTAAGAGTATCTTCTCATGAAATTATACATCAGAAAAAGTGGAAATGCTGCCTAGTATTTAAATGCTTAGAACCACCAGGAAGGCTTGCGTAGAAATCTGTTTTGGTACATGTGTATGCGTGTGCGTATATGTTTGTCTATAAGTACATATAAAAATATACATATGCTTTTAATTTGTTAGGTAGAATTTCTCCAAATCTTGAATTTTACCTTACTCTAGTAAGTTTAAATTAATTACTTGCAGCAATTTCTGATGTCTGTTTAACCTTGAAATTATTTTTTTTTTCCCTTTCTGGAAGTTGTAACTAGGATATAGTTTGGTCTGCATTCCCTGAATTGCAATCATTAAGAGACACATTAATTTTTGCAAAGCTACATTTATTTTCTCCAAGAATAATTAATAGAGAAAAACCCTTGAATAATGCCAGACAGACCCTCCTAAAGAAGCTTAAACAAGGGTCAGTGAAAAATTCATTTATTTGGCATTGAAAGCATGTTTCATAGCAGCCCACACATATTGTATTGCTTCTGCTTTATTGCTAACTAATTCCATAACTAATAAATTTAAATTAAACAATTAATTAACAAGGCCTAGGGTTCAATGTGGAATCAATAAAAATCTTTCCTCTGTAATGCTTTAGGTTAAGATCCCCAAATAAACATTTAATATAGATTTTCATAAGGGAGTTACTGTGTATATACCAAATTATTAAATGCTTTTACAGAATGAGAGACGAACTATTTAACAGATGAAACACTTGTTAAATGGATCCTAATTGTAATATCATTTCAAGGTACTATATTTGTTTTACAGGAGCTGTACAATATATTTTACTTTGTATGTAATTTTAAAAAATTACTGTTTCCTATTCACATTGTGGATGAACAGAAATGCTTTTGTGGATTTCTTTTGCTTTCTCTGAAGCATCTGGTACCCATTGTCCAATGTACAATAGAGGGTAGGATGGAGACAATATTCTTGCTATGTATGAACATTTTTTCTGTGCTAATTGAAATTATCGTTTAATTAAAATACATTTCAATCCTTTACCTCTGTCTACACACAAATTTCGCTCAGCATTACTCAAAAGTTCTGTAAAGGCCAGTAGTGTTCGAGGTATAAATCTTTGTAGCGTTTTTGGTAAACAAACATATTACAAGTATGAATATTTCTAACAATCTAGACTGTTATCAAAATTTGCACAGTAGGGAAATGTACCTCATTCTTAATGTAAGTACATTTACAGGAGATAAAATCTCGATCTAGCTCAATGCAATATATTTCATCACTTACTTCATCACAATGTATTTAAGATTTACCCAGGGAAAACAAACATATCCTTAGGACATTATAGTAAGGCCATGACAGACATATAAATGGTGTGCGTTTATACAAGTCCTAGTGCAATGCCTGAATGGCAAGGACATATTTCCTGGGGCAGCTAATCCCTGGCTCTGGGGGAAGTCCTGGTGCTCTAGGTTTTCTCTTTTTTATCCTGAATCATCAAGATGCACCTACCTTTCAAAGGCTTGATGGAGTTAATCAATGGATGTTGGTAAAACACCTCAAATATCTTATAAGAAAAGCACTGGAGTAGTGTGGAGAATACTGTTTCCCACATGCATTGTGAATGAATAGAAATGGTTTTTTAGAAATTGACATTTTCAAATACCTACTGAGTTGCTGAAAAAAAGTATAAACAACCCAGTTTCATTGTATTAAATATTTAGTAGGGATTCCCTTATTTCCCCCTCCAGGGATTCAGTAGACACATGAAAATACCAGCTTCTACAAAAGCATTTCTATTGATTTTTGACAGATGTTTATCTTAATAAAAGACAGTGGAAAGGGTCAAAGTTCGAGAAAAAAAAAATCTTTCTCTAAGATGAGTTCTGTCATCTACAATATTCTAATACTAAAAGGAGTTGCAATCTTTAGCGAGGTTCACGAGTTCACCTCTATGTTACATACTGACAGGGGTTTATGGAAAATCACATCTCAAATCTAAATTGAGCCACCCAAATCCTGTGGGAATAAGGACTTGCCAATGGTTACGACTTCAAACCTGTTTATATCTGTTTGCCAGTATAACCGTAAAGGCATATAAATGGTCTATAAGTTACCTCATGACATGCAAGTGTTCTTAAGACCTTTGTCTGTACTGAGATATATTGTTATAGGTTTTTGCATGAGAAATTCTGTCTCAGCCTATGGTTAACGTCTCCTATACTGAAAATTTTGCTTAAATCTAACTCCAGTGGGGATCTGGGGAGAGGATAGGTTGAGGGTCACTGGAGTGCCTCTGTGATTTAGTTCTGCTTCTAACATGCCCTTTTTGATTTGCAACATAGGCTTTCTTTTCTTTATTACCATATGTAAACCTCCAGGTACATGAAACAAGATCTTCAGAGCAACTGTGCAAATGTTACACTCTACACTCCTGTAAAGTAACTGGGAAAAATAGCTTACTTGTACATTGTCCTTCACTGTAAGGTTTTATTTTTAAAGGTTTTACTTTTACTGGTCTCAGTTACAGTCAGATACAGAGTATGTACTCTGAAGACATCTAAAAGCTATAAGCCAGCACAAATTTTGTTGTGAGTTGTGGGTGTTTCCTCTTTCTCTTCAGGGAGCAGTTCATTTTAAGTTGTCTTCAGCTGTAGCATATTTTCAGGGTTTTAGTTTGGGGATACATCTGGGTCATGAAATTACCTAAGATATATCCCAGAATTTTAAAATATATTTTGCAAAATACAGAGCAGGTAAAAAATACGGGTTAAAATCCCTTATCCCTTATCAAATTTACGTCTCCAAAATAACATATATTGAAAGGGCAGTAGGCATCTCAAACACCTCTGGTGACACATCTCGTTTTGCATCAATTTCAAGATGGGGAGCAGAAACATTGTGACTCAGTGGATGCTTGCTACCTTCAGGCATCAGGATGCCTTAGTTTTTGTGGGTATACCATATTTTAGATGAAGGTGCACAAGCCAAATTAGATCATCCAGACCAGGAAGTTAAAAAATTGAATTAGGGTAATATCTTGGGAAAGGGTAGGTAGTCAAATACGCTTCTCTTGTTTGCTCAAAAGTTGCTGTCATTTTTTTCATTCCTATCTAAATATCCAAATTCATTTCTTTGCTAATAATTTGAGGACGTCTAAGCTGCCTTCTTTTTCCTTTTTGCTTGGTGTAAAAAAGAAAAGGGCTCTGCTAACTTTATCGTACCTACAGAGCCCTTCCTTAGCTATCCTCACAGCGGTTACTGAGTGTGGTTGAGGAGTTAGAGCTAATTGTAAAGCGCCTTACACCTAAAAAGAGAGATGCAGAGATGGAGGGGTCACAAAGAAACCAAACCACAATTACAGCTTTCTATACTTTTGTATTCTGTGGTTCTTTTACTGACTGCCTTGGCAAGCTGGCACGTAAAAAGTAAGATATATAAATTTATTTCTTAAATAGGAGAAATTAGACTCATCTAACATTTTCTTATCCAGAATACTTTGAAACTTCTCTTTCCAAAAAGGTGAGGCTCTCTAGGCTGAACTAGGGTTAAATGTATCATTGTGGTTTATCCAGAACATCTTAGTTTGTGTGTGTGGAGAAAGAGAACTTGACCTAAAAAATTCAGGAAAATGAGTGAAGCTTTAGAAAGTATATTTGTGCAGAAGAGAAAGAATAAAATTGATGCCAAGAAATGAAGGCATGTGTGAATTTTTTAACATGATGGGGAAGGATGTGGAGAAGATGCATAAAAGAGAATTCAAGCTTTTCTTACGTGCTTAAGGTCACTTTAAAAATATTTTAATAGAGGATCCAAGAGGTCACACAATGAAGACAAGAGCTCATGAGAAGTATGAGAATCACTTAGAAAAATTCTTAGGTATTCTTAGGAAAAATCCATGGTATTTTAAATCACTAGATTCACCATAGGTGAGAGTCTGAAATCTTTAATCCAGATAAATTACAAAGCCACCAAGGAGACCTATTATGTCCAGCAAGGATGAAAAAAGCAAAAGTAAGGTTCTGCTAACTATACATAAGGGACAGGATTTGATAGATACACTGTATTCCTATTATATTATTTTCTCTCATTCAAAATACTTCAAGGCTCATCATGGCTCTTTTCATGCTAAAATAATAACAGTAAATGAAAAGCATGATCAGCTACAGTGGCATTTCACACCATCCATCAGTTATACAGCTTGAAACAGGAAGCACCATTTTCCAAATTGAAAATGTTTGAATGGGCTGTCAAAAAGCCTCTCAGTAAATGTGTTCCATCCAACAGAAACAAGCCCTCTGCAAACAAATCAAGTGGTGCAGAAATCCTTTGCACAAGATGATAGGCGAGGCCTCCATGCTGACACTGTATGCAAGCCAAGTTTTCATGTACTTTGATGGCTGACCTCCAACTCCTGACATATTCATTATATTCCAGCATGTTGGGCGCAGATTGCATTGAAGTGATGACAGCTACAAGACAGCCAACAAGGAATATGGGCATTCTGGCAACAGGTGGCCTTTCATTTGTACTGGGAAAGTTAATCTAGTTTATCATCAAAGTATATTATGTCAAGGAGTGTCATGTTTTGAGAAGTATAGTGACAGATCAAACAGAGGAAGCAGTCTTCCATAGACTGTGACATTTTTCGTAGACCAAACCTTTCAAACTGCTCTATTGTTTATGCTTGATTTAGGTCAGTTAAAAGTTATTCCATTGTCTCAGGGTTTACACTGCTGGCTCCAAATTACAGTTTCTGCCCCATGTCAAAGTCTGATGGAGGCATGCCAGAAAGTATGCAGCCCTGGGACCACCATCGGCCACACGCTGGGGAATACTTGATTACCTTGAAAAAGGTGATTTTAGAAAGATGATACTTCTCAAGGAAAAATAACAGATAGAAATACTTCTGGGAATGTGCGTGTCTTTAGCTCTGACAACCACATTAGCTGCAAATTCAGTCCTGAAAATTCTTACTCCCTTGCCCACTTTGCTTATCTTTTTCAACAGACTGAGGAAAAATTGTGTAAAATTGAAGTCATGTCAGAGTCTCATAACTCAAGTGGTTGATGTGAACTCTTGGTTTAATTTCACTCCTGCGTTTGAAGATAGGTCAGAGAAATACTATGCCACAGTTAAAGCCGAACCATTGATTTTACATGTGAGAATATAGTCACAGACCTGACACCAATTTTTTATTTGAAATTGTTTTGTGGTAACAAAGTATTTTTTAACTAAACAGATTTTTTAAAAACAAATCCACTTGCTGTGGAAATTACAAAGAAATATAGTCAAGAGATATAAACGAGCAGAAAAGACCTAAACCTAAAATACTAAAACTGGAAATGAAAATCTGGAAATCCTGGTGCAGTCACCAAATATTGCAGCTTTAATAGCATAAATCACTTTTTCTTCTTTACTGACCACCCCCTGGAATACAGACTTAGCTGAGGATGCTGGAAGTAAAACTAAACCCTTCAAGAAAAATGTGATCTAACCAGGAAAATTAAGTCACCAGCAGAACCAGCAGAATAGAGGGGCTCAAACTACAGCCCGCATAGGATGCCATGGCAACATCTCCAAATCAAAATATCAGGCATTCAGATGATATATTTTTTTATGAATTTCTATCAAAAAGAGATTAATGGAAAATGTAGACAAGTGGCTTCACTTCATAAAATAAAATTTGCCAAATAAAGGGAACAACAACCCCCCATCTTTTTCTAGCATTTTTTACTATGGTATGGTTAATATTAAACTATTGCTGAATAAGGATCCAAATATGTTTTGACAGAAGAGTGGACTGAAAAGTCTGAGTATGTATGTCAATATAATTTTTGTAGAGGTGAATATTAATAAGGAATTTCACAGGAATATTTGGCTTTTGTATCAGATGAACGTAATATTTTTTAAATGTTGAGCTATACAGATGCATTGATGCTTTAGCTGAGGTGAAGAATATATTCCCTGAAGTCACCACCACCTCGTGCACTATGGCATTCATCATGGAGTTGCCTTTGAGCCCATAAACCAAATTAATTGAAGAAGCAACACAAGGAAAAAAATGTCTTCCGGAAGAGCATTGGTCAATTACATCCTTTAGTCCTTGCAACCAGACCAGATTTCATCCAAAGACATTTAGACAGTTTCTAGCTTTCCAAGCAAAGAATTTACTTTTTATTATTTTATTTGAAAGATGCTAAGGAGGTAATTTCTCAGGTAACAGTACATTTAAGACATCTCAGAAACCTCTAGAAACTGTGGCATAAGTACATAGTGTTTCTGACATGACCAGTAGGAAATCTGAATCACCTTCTCATACAACCTTCATACATACACTCATCAAGAAAGTTAAATATTTTAGGATGAGTCCTGAGAAAATTTTGGAGTTTGATGAACAGAGTCCTCTTTCAAGTTGGGAAAAGCAGAAACACGATTGTGAAAAGTGAAGCCAGATTGGAAAAAAAACGGAGCGGGAAACAAATTACATGAGTTTTCAAAATGTGACAGACGAAAAAGAGCTCTCAGCATTACCTAATAAGGAAAAGCAGACAAGCAAACAACAAGTATGCTGCTTTTCATGGATGAATACACACAGATCACTGCCTCTCACTGCTGCAAAGGCCATTGACTCCCATTAATTGACGGCTGTGAGTATCTTCACTTCTCTAAGTCCTTTCCTGAAGAGTTGCTCCTGGTTCATCAGTTGTTTGCCCTAACCTGTCCAGTGGATTTATAGCTTCTGATTATGATCTTCTTTACAACGTTGTGCCATTAATTAAGATATATGTGCATTCTATTCCTCATGTGACTGAGAGCACAATTATACCCACAGGCTCTAATTTCTTTCACGTAACAAAAACCATGTTTCTATTGGTTTTGAGCAGAGATGCCTATGTTTGCCACATGTTCTCTGTCTATTTCTTATGGTAGCCTAACTGCCTACAAATGATTTTACAAATGACTGTTAATTAAAAATTATATTATGCAGTTCCTTATGCTGCACCCTTATCTTTCCCCCATGATCTTAGCTGTCAGAGGCAGAATGTTTTGGAATTTTGATTTAATTTTGCTGCAAATTTCTTCCCAATATTGTCCTTAATTCCTGCAGTCTTAATTCCTTGCGTAGCTGGAAGCTGAAAATCGCGTTATTTGGTTAACCAGGCAATTTTGCAAGTTTTCTGCAAAAAAGAATGAATGGCAGAATTATGCCATGTAGTGTTGATAAAGCTAGAAGTTAAATAATGACCATTTGAAATCGTTTTTACCTGGTGTTTTATGAAGAAACTTTCTCTTTTCTGCTCTTAGGGTGTTGCAGTTGGCTTGTCAAACCAGATCTATGGAAAATAGGCTTTGTAACAGCATCCTCACTCCAGAAAAGCTGGAAAGAGTGGGCTTAGCTAGCAAGTTTTAATGTCTCAAGCCCAGAGTGACACTCTTCTACTTAAGGAAAAAGACAGAAATAAACTTAATTCAAATCATTCCTTCAGATGAAAGGGGGGTTCGAGTCTTGACCCAAAATATTTTAAGAAAAAACTTTAGGCTAAATTTGCTTCCTTCTTCACAGCCACTGTTTGTCTGAATCCCTGGATGCTGAGTGCAAGGTGAGAGAAGATTACACCAAGAAATTTTAAAGTCTTACATAATCTAGGAGTGCTGTTGCATAGCTTTCAGTGCTGCATACAAGCATGTTAGCTCACTGTGCACACCTAAGTTCTGCAGAGCAGTTATTTTTGCTGGGTGTTCCACCCCCAGAAAAAAGTAAATTTTGTTAGACACATCACAGAGTTTTATGATTTCTAACGCTTTTATGCATAGTCTAGCAGTACTGAGTTCTGATCCACAAAGGAGGTTCATTGACACTGTTCTAATGAAACCGGTAAGCAACAGTATTAAAAGGCAGACAGACAAAATAATCATGAGAAGGTCGCAAGAGAAGAGAGAGCCAGTACTGTTACTGTTTCTGCCTCATTTGAGTGAAAACCTCTGATTCGCACCCCAGTTTATAGTTGCCTTAGCTTAATTCATCATTAAAACATTTTTTCCTTGATTAAAATTTCTAATAATAGTGCTTAAACACGAAATAGATCCGTACTGCTCACTCAGAATACTTGGAGACTGAGATACCCTTGTTAGCAGGACAGAGAGGTGTCGTGGCTTTTACTTATGGGAAGTAACACTTAGACACAGGTTTCTAGTCAAACCTCTCAGAACTGGGAATTATGTTTCTCAGTGCTCTTTTTTTTTTTTTTTTTTTTTTTTAATTTATACTTTTTTTTTTTNTCATTTGCTTAAAAATCACTTTTGCAGCAAACATTTCAACAAGCAAGTTGAGAGAGTTCTTCAGAGAGAGATTTTGTAACGGGAAACACTAAGCAAACACTCAGGCTTTCTCTGGACTGACTGAAAGCTATTGTTTTCTATCACTAGATTAAAAAAACCCCACAGTGTTATTTATTTCATTCAAAAATCCTAACAGCAGACGAAGTATGTTCACGGTTTCCTGTGAAATACCAAGGTAGGGTCAAATTTGTACCACACCGCTGTAACTGACTTGATATGATTGACCTTGTGCTAACTCTGAAAGTGCTCTGTTTATACCACAGTTTTGCCTCAGTTATCTGCATGTAAAATACTTCTTTGCCATGTAAAGAAACCAGAGAAAAAAGAACTTGTACAACTCTTCCACTTATGGGTGCTGTCACACTGCTCCAAAAGAAAAAACTGTTGGACAATTCTACTTGTCCGTCTCATTTTGCTGTTGCCATACAGAAGGTGTCAACAGAAACATAACTATTGTTGCAAGACTGTACACTGGCAGAAATAAATGCAAACTCCTCTGACTACGCGGTGGGGAAAGAGTCCAAAGTGGATTGCCTTTCCCAGTCACCCACAGAAGCATGAATTATGAAGAAATTCTATCTTTCCCCTGCAGAAATTTGTGACGTTTTGCTGACAGCCCCACTGATTTACATCCTCACACTGCTACACTTCCTGTCCTGCATTTGGCCTGATAGATATTCGTTCCGTAGAACAGTGTTTTGTATCTTTATGCATCTGTAGCACACATCCTGAAAGCTTGTATTGCAGCCTTCTGCTGATGCTGTCACACTTTGAAATAGTTGAGATGTAGAAGACATTAACAATAGATATATCATGTAATTAAAATGCATTGTAGATATTGTATTTTATAAAAAAATGGTTCAGAAAAAGAGGAACGATAAGTGTTCACCCAAAAGTTTGCATAGATGTTGTTTGTACAAAGCAATGAAGGTATCAAAATGCATGCTAATGTGTCAAACATCTGCAGTAATTTCATGGCATGAGCTTCCAATGACCTTCTGGGACATTGCCACTAATTTTTCTTATTAAGAAAAATTATTTCCACATTCCATCATGCCAGTTTCTGGAGGTGTGCAATAAGGAACTAGTGTACAGTAACACAAATTAGATACAGCATGTCTCTGCTTAATTTACTTCATGCTGTTAATTACCCATCTAGAGAGATTTTAATGATGCCACATTTAATAATCCAGATCTGTCTATGTATGAGCACATGTTTAAACTGAGTGGAACTTATTTTATTTTGGTGTATGGCTGGCAACCTGGCAATTTCATGTAAGACGGATGTTGAGTAAGCTGATTTTTACTAGTCTTCCTGCCAACTAGAGAGTGATAGTGTAAAAGGCATTTTTTCCTGACAAAACACTTCTGTGGAGAGCAAAGTCATTTAATCCCTTGGTCCTTTTCCTTTGCAGTTCAGCAGGACTGTCAGTGACAGTCAAAGAACCCAGTCACATTCAGTCATAGATTTAATAGGTAGTCTGCAAAGAGTTGTGCTGAGGAGGCAAATCCTCCACTTTTCTCATAGCCCACCCTTGACTGTAGTGGCCACAGTGGTCCTTTCCTGGAAAACAACGTTGGCTGATCAGAATAAAAGGTACCTCCTAGCAAAGATATACTTGCATGTTACAAAGGGCTTGGCTGTGGTGGGACTCTCCTCTCTAAACACCAGAGTTGAAATAGGACAGATGCTAACATTTTCAAACTTGGTTTCAATGGGTTGATGCAGTTATAAGCGGACTCTTCTGATGAATTAATTTAGCTACGTATTCTGGTACTTGCTGAATTTGAGAAATGAGTCTAGACTGTCTATAAGCTATTTCACAAATTCTCAATTTTGACTATTCCATTCATTTTTCATTACATTTACACCTGGTGCTTTACTGCCAGTACTGTGGGTCCAATAAAGATTCCTGCTTCAGTCTATGCTCTCCATGCCCAAGTGCTGTAACCCATGGTCTGTGGCCCTCCATAATTGTCCTCTAAAACAGGGACTTTTGGTTAAGTAATCATTCCTGCTGCTTTCTGTCACACTGCAAAATTTCTACCTATAGGGCTATTTTAAAATAATGAAGTAATATATTTATAAGGAGAGAGACTATACTTAAATGAAGAAGATATACACCTGTGCTTTTAGAGGTTTAGCCTGACCAAGGCAGAAAACTTGTTGACTTCCTGTAGAGCATGTCTTGTAAGTCATGGAGTTGAAGGCTATGCAGAGAGCAGTATTTTAGCTACTGTATGAAGAAATGTGTTTAGTTTCTTATTTAAATGTAAATAAGCAAGCAGTAGAAAGACTTGCAAATGATTTTACAAATTTCACCAATAATTAATACAGTTAATCTATCCCATTTCCCTCTTGTCATAGCCGTTACTTCTTTTGAATGTTTTGAAATCCATAGGGTTAGTAAAGTGCTTAAGGAGGAAAAATGGAAAAAAAAAGGCTAGAAGTTTAAACTGAAATGATGCAAATATACAAGTGGGTTGTGCAAAATACCAAGAAATCATTGACATTTCTTTATCCAGAGTATTGACATTGCAAACATCACGTAGTACAAAATGTGCACTTTTTGAAAGCAATGAGAATGATTTATTTGAACTTATTTTCAAGCTCTTATTAGCCTTAATAAACTGACCACAGAAATGGTGTGTCAAAAGGGATACAACCAATTACTTGATACTCTCTCACAATACTTGAAAAATAAGATCACAATCTTATAAGCCTTACAATCAATTAGATTTCTCAGATCCTTTACGTATATGCTAGGGAAAGCTTCTCCTGTATTATTAAGTAGTATTCAACAGCTTTGATTTGTATTTCTAAGGTTAACAATTTGGCTTACATCAGTTTTAAGGCTTTTAATTTTTCCTTTTACATGACTCCTTTTCAGTTACTCTATTACAATTTTTTTGTCTTCTGAGAACATGAAATATGTGTTTTTCATCATATACTTCCTCTTTTGAAAGAATGACTGTCTTCATGTTTCTTGCCTGTGAACACTCTATAACCTGTTTTTAAGCAACTTGTCTCAGTTTCACATGTACCAATAGTCTATTGTTTTGCTCTTGACCTTGCCTACTAAGAAAGTCCCTTAAAGGTGCAAATGAAGTTTAACTAGACAAAGAATAAGGTGCTGTTCTGTCTTTCATACTGTACTTTTAACTTAGGTTTAAATTAGGTACTCATTCCAGGACCCCTTTGGCCAGCACATTCACAAATTCTGCTTTTTCACTTGTCCACTGGCATTTGATCAATGAAGAGAAGTGCTCTTATAAATTGTACCAGACATAGTCAAGTGGTCTTCTCGAGGTTAGTAGAAGTTTATTGTCTCTCACCAGTGTTTAAATCACCTTTCATTTTTTGCAAAACCAAACCTAGACAAGAAACCCATCCACTATTTAGGAAATTATGTGATTATTTCTAGATGTGAAAAAGATTAAACTGAGGGTCTTGATATTTTGTCATTAGGCTTCTGCAGAGTAATGGTAGGAATTGAAGCTCTTAGAAAGACTGAAATGTATCCAAACATTTCCTAATTAACTTCCTTACCCAAAACTGTTTTAATGTACCATAAATGGTGCCATTTTCTCTTTTAGAATCTATTTGAGTTAACAAACAAAAGGTGTCAAATTGTGTTTCTAATCCTTGCAGTACCTTGCTGTTATGATTACAACAAAGTATGAAGATAAGACTCAGAGATATTACACAGATGTAAAGATAGGGAACAGATCAGTATTTTACTGACAAGGCAGAGATGGACATATAACTCCAATCCTAAATTCATCACGTTCCATCATACAACCAAAACCACTTTTGTACCATTACTTCAGCTGGGAAACCTATTCCAGAATATCCTTTTTCTGGTAAACAACTCAAATGGAGCAAGCAGGGAGGGATGTTTGGTTGAAATATTTCTTCAGTGTTATCTTACGCACAATTATTATTAATATTTTTAGGCACAACTTAGTCAAAACTGCTTTTAAATTTAATACAGACACATTTTTGCATAAAAGGACCACCTTGCAAAACTCCTAATTCTTGCAATTGTTTGTTTTATATGCAGACTACACTTAACTAATCGGAGCAGGCTTTCACCATGTTTTTGAAATTGTCTCATTTTTAATCATTTATTCTTCACCATCCAAAGGACTTGACTGAGATATAAGTGTTCTAGACACCATGCAAAAATATGTTTAAAGAGTCCCTGTCAAAAAGAATTTAGCCTTGTTCATCACAGTTATCCTGCCACTTTGTATATTCTGGGATTTGTACAACCTTCAGCTAAACATTTCTGATTCTGTGTGGACTGTAGACCCAAGGGAGTGAAGAGGTCTCTGTCAAGCTGTCAGGAAATAATTTATTATGATAAATGCAGAAACATTTTCTTTATAAGTCTTCAAGGCTATACCACTATCAGGACATTTGTCTTTGATCCAATATAAATGAAGATACTTGTTCTTCAAGTGTCATAAGGATAGTATAATTTAAGGAGTAGCATAATTTAATTATTTATTCCGTTCTTCCTCTTTCCCACTAAAGGACTGTTAAAAAAATATGGGATTAAAAAAAAAACCATTAAATATAATGAGTCCTTTTGAAAAAGGGCTTACTTACTTTGAATATGGTGAAACATCATTTATGGTTCTTCTGAAAGCATTCAGCCCATGAGAGGCTGTTGCAATGAGAAGCTACACCAGTAAAAATTGATGGACTACCCTGAATGATGGGAGATTCTTGATATCTGGCAGTTTCAGGACATATGAAGAACACTTCAGAAAGGTATCTGTGCCTAAGTAACTTGTCTGTAGTGGATGTCACAGCAGGAGATAAAGAAAGGTGGACCAGTTCCAGCCCTGGAAATATAAGAAAGAGATCACTTCCACTTTCCTGTACCTCCTTTCACATTCAGCTCAGCTGACAGACACCACTAAATTGGGAACAAAGACCCACATATTTTCTAAACCATGAGTGCTTAAGAGTGAAGTTTTGTGCTTCCTCATGTAATACTTCCTATTGCATGAATCAGGGTTAGAATCCAAGCCCAAGAGTCATCAAATAAAGATTTCATCAAATGAAAACTTCTTTGTACAAAAATTTCTCTTCTAGGTACTTTTTGCCTAATTATTACCTCTTTCTGCTAAAATGATGAGAGATTTTGACCTACTGGGTTTCTTTAACCCTTACAGAACAAAAAAATCTCCCACAAAAACAAAGGTCCATTATCAGAAGATGGAAGTTTTGTATTACTTTTTGTTACCATGCCAGGTGGGGGTGGGGTTGAGTGTAAAGAACAGTACACAAAAAAGAGTCTTAAAGAGACTAGTTCACAGCACACAGAAAAAACATGAAAATTACTGGGTTTACAGCTTATTGCAAGCTTCCCAGTTGTTTTATGTACAAGAGCATCTAAGACCCATGATTTCATGCTGACGTCATAGAGATATAACAGTTTCCTGTGAATGGGAGAACAGATAAAATGCAGCACTGCAGATCTGACATTCACACTGAAGAAATCAAAGACAATGTTTGCACCAATTTTTGGGTCGCAAAGCTTCTGACTTAAGCCCAGTCTGATTCAAAATCCATTACTTCTTTCATGTCAACCCCACTTACACTTTTGATTCACTGCTGCTGTCACAGAGAATATGTCATTCACACATCTTTCCTTTACAGTCAGATATTTGAAACAGCATGCAAAATGGGTTTTGAAAATTGATGTTATCTCTCAGTTCCAGCAGTAATCCCAGACCAGGTCGCTGATTTTTGCAAAATAAACAAACAAACAAAATGCCCACCAACTTTCTGGTAGTAAAGTTGGGAATGGACATCTCCATCCGATGAGTAAAGCGGACTGAATTGTATTGGAGAACATAAAGAAGGTTGCTTTCCTCCCTGATGTCAAGATCACCTACCCCATGAAGCCCAATCTCTCATTTCACCACCCTCTGGAAATTTCCCTGTGATCCTACCACAAAATTCTTGGGTAGAAGTTTGCCTGCAGCGGCATGAGTTTCCACTAGTGGTCCATATGGGCCTGAAAGATGGCAGTACCTCTTTGCCATTGCAGTTTTACAACCATAACCTTTCCCTCCACTGCTCATTTGCGCCCTGAGACACTGTCTTGCTTTGTGTGTGAGCTGCCTGTGGCACAGCAACTTTGCTGCGTTTGTTCCAGAAATAGGAGAGGTGAAATAAGTCTAATAAGGACCCAGGCTGATACACATCCATCAGCACCCCCATAGCTTTTTCTATGCATGCAGTTTACAGACACCCAACTATCCTGTGGACTACACAGCAAAGAATGGATGGGTCAACTTCTCACTTGTAGTTGGAGGAGACAAAAAGCATCTTTTCATTATGAAGAAAAGCTCAACACTTGAGCTGAGACAAAGCAAATCACAAACCTTCTGTAAGCAATAATTTCAGCAAGCCAGACACAAAAGTTCTGCTCATGGTTAGACAGTAAATAAAACTAAATGCAATAATGAATGTTCTTTTAATTTATTAATTCCTTTATTGTTTTGCTGCATATGTAGAAATACATTTTCAGCCGACTGTTGTATTCTTGTGACTTTCTGAAGAATGTAGAACCACCATCTGCTCTGAAAGTCAGTAACATTTTTAATTTGTCTAATTTTTAGATATGTTAATATATTGCACCCATATTTTCAGACTCAATTTGATTCTGAAGTATTCTGAAGTATTAGAGCTTTTATGTCATCTGCTTAACTGGATGCTTTTCTCATTTAGATATTCTTACTTTTACGTTACCATTAAACCCAAAGATCCAAAGATCCAAAAAATGTCTAAAATACAATTGATAAATCCACAAAAATAGAGTAATATTTTCCTAATTTGGAAAGCCTGCTCTAGAATCCTGCTGAAATTCTGTTGCACATTTTTAACTCAGTTTTCACCTGTAATAAAACAGAAATAAAAATCTTTAAGCTTCAGAGCTCTCATACATTATTTTATTAACAATGAGAATTGTTCCCATCAGTCTGTCAGATAGATATTTGAGAAAGCCTTTAAGAGTTTTTGATAAGCCTGATTATCTACTTAAAGATCTGTGGGAAAAGAGAGAAATTAATGTTCTTTGAAAGCTATACTCTCTTTTCTATTACAATTACTGAGGAGCACAAGTCCAGCCAGATACTTATTTTGAGAGAAAGAGCGAACAATAACCCTAAGAGCTTAGCTTGAGCTTCTGCAACAGCTTGGATGTCATCTTGTTCTAAAAAATTGACAAAATTTTTGAAAGTTATTCTTCCTTTGTTGTTGCAGAATCTTGAATCTTATCCTTTGGAGTACAGTACAGTCATGTTTCATGATCTTGTGTGGTTTTTAAGTTCTAGGTTTAGAGAGTAAGTTACATAGTTTATAAAAAACCAACTTCTTTCAAGCCTTTCTGGGACTTTTTCTCTACTGAAGAGAAACAATGAGATCAGAAATCTATGGATTTAAACAAAAACAAAGGGGTTTTTTCACAATTAATATACCCCTTTTGCATAGAAGGACAAGAACGAGTGTTCTATATTCAGTAATTAAAGTTGAATCCACAATTTTTTTTTTAAATTCAGAATTTGGAGTTTATTCCCTTTACTTAGGGGTCTGCTAGGAGTTTTAAACTGAATTATATTGGGAATTAACTAATTTATTGATTGTACAAGTTGAAGCTGACCAACCCTCTCTACAAGATACCTGTCTCCCTCAGTGCAGCACGAGGTATTTTTGCTTAATGATGGGTCTAGACAGTATACAGATTTAAATTTTTAAAATATAGTTAAAATTTAAAAGTCAGCAAGGATTAGATTCTGAGTTCTATTTATTGCACAAAAACTGAATTACAGTTCTCCAAAAGGGAATTTTTTTTTTTTTTAGCAAAAGAACAGCAAAAGTTATTTCCACTCAACTGAAGCAGTTAAAATCCTTGCACCTTTAACAATAACAAATCTTAAGTAATGTCGCTTCATAGTTTAGGAAATAATGAAGACACAATAAGTTAATAAATCATTCTCCTGAAATAGAGAAAACATGACTAGATTATTCCTCTAATATTTGGCCATTCTTGATGCATAAAAGTAAGGGAAAACCTTTCTATTTGTGTTAACAAGTGCAAAAAGGAATTTTAAATATTCTCATATATTTCTTGTCCATAACTCTCTGCTCTGTTTTTATTTAATTTCTGAAAAATGGTTTATCTTCAGCTTTTGTTTTTCTTTTGCACCATATTCTTACAATACATTGTTGAGACAAATCTGTAAGACTAACATTAAAAATATCTGAAACAATGCAGCCTACTTATTAACAACAAGAAAGTTCAGTATTCCAGTTTGTTTAATTTTTTTTTTGTTCCATGAAGTTGGATCCTCTATACTATAGTTTAAATGACAGATACAATTCTGTATCTCTTTTCCCAGGTTATGTACCTCATTTAGCGACTTCACTGAGGTCTTAATGTTTCCTGAAAGAGGAAGAAAGCTCTGACCAACCTTCAACTATTGGATTGCAAGTCACTTCTCTTACCAATATAATCATATAGATTAATCCACACAACAAAGTTATACAACTGCTGCTCCTGTCTTTAAGACTCGAAAGTATCAGACAGAAATGGTAATATTCAGACTTAACCTTTACCACCAGGTCAAAGAATTCATCAAGTAAAAAAATCTGTCAAATCCCTGCTGTGAAGAACCTCTCCCATGATGCAGGGAACCAACACTGTTCATTTTCTTTAAGAAAATTCAACTTGCAAGGCTGTAGAGTTAAAGAGAGTGCTCCAGAACACAAAGGGATAGATGACTGAAGTGAGAGCCAAGTCACATTTCTGTACAAGGTCTTCCAACATACTGCAGAAAAACAATAATTTCTTATAATTAAGGATGATGAATGAGGAGTTGAGTTTCTTTGCACTACATACTGATGTAGTGTGATTTTTACAGGTTCCAGAGAGGGGTCTTGATTTAAATCACACAATCCTGCCTGCATCAAACTGTTGAACTTATTTGCAATTACATAAAATTCCCTATTCTAATTTTATGATGGTTTTAAATGTAAAGACGTAGGTTAAATGTCTGTCTGCAGCAATCATATATCTTATTTTTCAAAACATTTGAAAGAAGTGATAAATAAAATGGCAAGAATGACAAACGTCTTATCTACATTGCTGTTAAAATACTGTGCTGAAATAAAGGTTTAACAATCTGTGCTTGACCAAAAAAATTAACCATAGGGATTTTTCCCAGTGTATGTTGGATGTAACAAAACACTACACCTGACTTTTAATAAGCATGACACTATTGTAACTATAGAAATACTTCAAGGAAACGTATTAGAGAGTGCTTCAAAGACAACCTATTTGTCATCATTCCTCTTCTAAGTGTTTTAGAAGTTTACAGATTCATCATAAGAGTGTTTCAAACTGAACTCAGTCTAACAATGCAAAGAATGAGGAAGGTCTTTTACAGGCTTCTAACCAGAAGAGGAAGGTCAAAGAAGTTGTACTCCCCTGATAAACAATGCTGGAAAACTGGTAACCATGGATGACAAGAAGGCTGTGGTACTCAACAATATTTTTGCCGCAGTCCTCAATGGCAACCTCTCTTCTCACATCTCTCAAGTGGATGGACAGCAGGATGAGGACTGAGGGAGAAAAATCCCTCCCACTGCAAGAAAAGAGCAGGTTCCTGACCACCTGAGGAACCTGAAAGTATGTAAGTCCATGAACCCAAGTAGATGATGCCAGATTCCTGAGTAAATTGGCTGACGCAGTTGTCAAGCAACTCTCCATGATATTTCAAAAGTCACGGCAGTTGGGTGAAGTCCCCAGGGATTGGAAAAGGGAAACATTGTACCTATCTCTAAAAAGGATAGAAAGGAGGACCCTGGGAACTACAGATCTGTTGCAATCCTTCTCTCTTTGCTTGGGAAGATCATGGAACAGATCCTCCCAGAAGATATGCTAAGGAACAGGAAGGACAGGGACATGATTTAAAGCAGTCCTAACAGCTTCACTAAGTTTGTCAAGTGTTGTCTGACAACCCCAGTGGCCTCCTGTGACAGGGTGACTACATCAGTGGACAAGGGAAGTGCTATGGATGTCATTGATCTGTAGTTCTGTAAAGTCTTTGACACAGTCCCCTCCAACATCCTTCTCTCTAAATTAGAAAAAGACGGAATTGATGGGTGGACTCTTAAGTGCATAAGGAAGTGGTTAGACAGTCACATCCAGAGGGTAGCAGTCAATGGCTCAGAGTCCTGGAGGACATCAGTGACAAATGGTGTCCCTCAGGGGTCTGCATTTGGACCAGTGGTATTTAATATCTTCATTAATGACATAGATAAAGGAACCAAGTGCTCCTTCAGCAAGTTTACTGATGACACCAAGCTGAGTGGCTGAGTGCAGTTGCCACACCTGAAGGGCAGGATGCCATCCAGAGGCATTGGGACAACCTCAAGAAGTGGGCCCATGGAAATCTCATGAGGCTTTACAAGGCCAAGTGCAAGGTGCTGTACCTGGGTCGGGGCAACCTTAGGCATCAACCCAGCCTGGGGGCTGAATAGATGGAGAGCAGCTCTGCCCAGAAGGACTTGGAGGTGCTGGTGGAGGAGAGGCTGGACATGACCCAACAATGAGCACCCATAGCCCAGAGAGCCAATTGTATCCAAAGCAGTGTGGGCAGCTGGGTGAAGGAGGGGATTCTGCCACTCTGCTCTGCTCTGCTCTGCTCTGCTCTGCTCTGCTCTGGTGAAAGCCCACCTGGAGTTCTGTGTCCAGCTCTGAGGCCCTCAGTGTAAAGGCACGTACCTGTTGGAGTAATTCCAGAGAAGGGCCATCAAGATGATCAGAGGGATGGAGAACCTCTCCTGTGAGGAAAGGCTGAGAGAATTGGGACTGTTCATCCTGGAGAAGAGAAGGCTTTGGGGTGATCTAATTGCCGCTTTCCAGTACCTGAAGGGAGCCTCCAAGAAAGATGGAGAGAGACTCTTTACAAGAGCATGTAGTGACAGGACAAGGGGGGATGACTTCAAACTGAAAGAGAGCAGGTTTAGGTTAGACGTTGGGAAAAAGTCTGTGGTATGAGGGTGGTGAAGCACTGGAAGAGGTTGCCCAGAGAATATGTGGATGCTCCATCCCTGGAGGTGGTTAAGGCCAGGCTGACTGGAGCTCTGAACAAGCTGGTCTAGTGAAAGGTGTCCTTGCCCACAGCAGAGGGGTTGGAACTAGATGACCTTTAAGGTTCCTTCCAACCCAAACCACTCTATGAGTCTGTGACTCTATGATTCTAACAAATGCTAATTAAATATCTCATCATATGTAATCATTATTATTAATGTTTTCCTTTATTTGTGTGTGTAACATAAAAATATTTTTTATTTATAGGTGTACATCACAAACAGATATACTGATGTTTCAAGATGCTTTTACACTTTTCAATAACAAATATTTACCTCCTAAAGTGAAATGGCACTTTTTCAATATCAATTCATAGTAAGAAAATTATTTTTGTAGTATTCAAATCAGGAAAACTAGATTAGATGTTCATTTTTCTGGAAATACAGTTATTATTTTGTTTTGTGAGAAGTAATTATAATCTATATTTTTTTTTTAAATGGTAGATGAATACCATGTTTTCCCTGTATACTACTAGCATTTACGGCAAAATTACACAACCCAGTATTTTTATGGATTTTTGCATCTTCTTACAGTCTGGCAGAGATTACCTGAAAGCTTGGAAATAAAATATCTTCCTTACAAACACATAGAAATGTTAGTGGAAGGCTAGTAGACATATAAAATTAGTTAATTCAAACCTGAGTTAAACCCAAGGTTAATATTTTCACTGGGTGTATAGCAATAACACAGTTTACTAAAAAAACCCTAAGTTTTTGTGTCAGAAATGAGAAATACAACCTTTAGAAGTCATGCAGGAAGTGGACACCGTTGTTTATTTGAGAGGCTTTGTGGGGTATATGAACAGCAGTGGGATAAACAGCCAAAAGAGAAGAACTGCAGAGTGTACTGCTCCAGGCACGTGGTGGCACCCTCAGCTGGCTCCGTTAGCTGTGCTATTGGCTACTCATCTCTGAGGCCAGCTCCAATGCAAGCACCTGGCCTCTCTCTTGCCCGCTTCCCCGAAGCCCTGATGGAGACCAGTGCCTTTGAACACCAGTGTCGTGGCTGCCCTCTCTCTCTCTCCACATCTGGATGCCCTGGTTGGATAGATCTGGAGAGACCACGGTCAGCACCAGGCACTGCACAGCTCATTCTGTTCACAGTCATATACTGCAATTCTGTCTTGATTCTACAACCCACATGGCAGCGATGCTCCCATCCCTGCCACCCACCCCACCTCCAGTGCCCAAGATTAGAAAGGGGACTTGGGTTACATACCGCTGTGGAGTCTGCTGACCACTACTTTTAGGAGAGCCTCTAAGGATTTGTACGTAATGAGAATTTCTGTACAAATAATATCATATAGGTGAAATGCGTGTTCCCATGGCTGATAGAGCATTGACAACCTGATAGAAAATTGTATACATGGATGTAATTTATTTCCTTTTAAAATCAAGATTTTTAATTCCAAAACAAATTACTATTCATCTTGCAGCACTTTGCCTATTGAGCACAAAGTCATGCAAAGCGTTGAGATGTTTATAATTACATCATTTATAATTACATGATTTATCATTTGCTTCAGGATGATCTTTACTTTATACCAAATTTATCTATAAAGTCAGCTTTTACTGGATATAAGTTAAAATGAAAAGATTGAAAATTTGGCAGCTAACATTGCAAATGCTCAAAAATCTGCTGAGACAGAAACCAAATTCTTGCAATTAAAAAGTCAATAAGAAAAAAGTCCCTAACTGTCCTGAAAGAGTGGGAAAAGCACAAGTGTTTAATAGAGGGAACTAAAATGAAGGAGGCTTATTGAGCTAGAGAAATAGAAAACACATTAAAAAAGATTATCCATTAAATAAATGTACTCACAGGTGTGTATCATGAACCAGATTCAAAAAACACTAGGGCACATGTTTAAATTTAAGCACTGACTGCAAAGTTTCTTAGATGGATGCTTAGGTGCTATGCTGAACAGAGATTTTGCAAGTGAAGTTATGTTTGTCTGCTTCACTGATACACAACCTGCTATGTTTTCTGTAAAGAACAATACCTTACTGATGTTTTACACTGAGATAGCTTTCTTATTGCAGTCATTCTTTTTTAACAGTGAAAATGAAATATTATAAAGAAAACATCCTTGAGATATATAAAATATGGGCTTATGCATCCCCTAGAAGCATCCTCTCATGGTGTTTGGAAAAAAAAAAAATTTGGGACAGTAACAGCAGCCCTATGCAGCTCTTCAATGATTAATAAGGCTAAAAGGATTACCACTGAGTATTTATTTTATGAGGGACACAATGGTATTCTGAAAGATCACAGAGAGAAATCACTTGCAAAAAAATCTGGATTTTTTATGAATTAAGGTTTCTGTTAGAACTGTTTGTAATTGCAGAGCATATGGCTGCTGGCAACCATTGAAAAATGACATCATCTTTGACCCCAGAAATATGGGTGATAAATATAAGAGGATTATAAACCTTTTTCCATACTGCTTTAATGCTACTTCCTAGCTTGTCAGAAATGATTGCCTTAGAAGTAAAGTAGTAAATATTTAAAAGTCTTCGTTGTTGGCAGATTTAGCTTGTTAACTCTGAAGGCAACATTAGCATAAATATCTTCTAAATGGTACCATTAACTCTCTCTGGCTGTTCGTATGACCAGACCAGAGCTGAACTGAGATCATCACTACCCACCACTGGCAAAGGGCTTACTGTACCTTTTGGAAACCACTTCTTTTCCCTGGCTGTGGCTCACCCTTGCAGATTCTCTTTTCTCTGGGATTCCATTCCCAGCCCTGTGTGTACAAAGTTCCACAGCTGTGATGCAGTTATGCTGCATGTCAACCAGACACAGTCTCCCTTTCCTTGGAGGACCATGCCCTGACTGCCCCCGGAGGCATGACTCCATCACAGAGCTACACTTTGCACACATCAGCTCGCTGATGCAAAGTGGTTTAGCTCCGCAGATAACAAGCATTAAGAGCTGAATATCTCCATAGTCTGTCTCAGAACATTTTAGGAGGTAGATGTTGGGTTTTATACACTGTTCAGAATGACCTTTTGTCCACTTCCTACAAGCTGCAGAGAGCAAACACCAACATCACTAGAAGAGAGCAGTTGCCTGTTACAGTTTGATTCATTAGTGTATGGGAATAATATCACATGACCTGTTACTCCAAACTCTCTGTTAGATAGAAACACCAAAACCATGAATAAAAAACCAGAGCACTTAACAGTATATTTTTTATAAAATATATTTCATATATGTGTATATATGTAAAGTATATTTGTATATATAAAGCATATATATGTATAAAATATATTAATTAAATGTAATTTTGTCATTTTCTTTTTCATAGAGTGGTAGAATTAAAACCAGAGATATTTCAGAAATTTAGCAGCAGGGTATTTACATTAAGACACATTTCTGCTGGAGAAAAGGAGAAATATGCTAATACATTATTTTTTTCTTGTGTAAGCGGACTCGTGTTTATCTATTCTTATATTTTATTTATTTTGCATATCTGATCAAGCAAGCTAGTTTCTGGTATCACACAGTGTTGAGGACTTAAAATTTCAAGTGCAAAACATTTTGTGCTGCAGTCCTTTATGTAATAGAAGGGCTGTAGAATGAAACCTCAGGCTTCTTTACTGTACTTGGCTACTGTATACTTCACAAGATATATGGCTGCACTAAGACAGGTATAGGGAATATGATTGAAACCAGGATATCTGTTACACACTCCAAGTGTGGAGACCTGAAACTACTTACTTTTACAAGTAGCCCTTACTCATTTTTAAGGGGGCCTATAAGAAAGATGAAGACAAACTTCTTAGCAGGGCCTGTTGCAATAGGAGAAGGGGCACTGGTTTTCAAGTGAAGGAGGGTCAATTTAGATGCGATATAGGAAGAACTTGTTCTACAATGAGGGTGGTGAATCACTGGCACAGGTTGCCTCAATGGATGGTGGAAGCCCCATTCCTGCAAAGATTCCAGGTCAGGTTGGATCAGGCTCTGAACAGCTTGGTCTAGTTGAAGCTGTCCCTGCTCATTGCTGGGTGGTTGGACTAGATGATTTTTAAAGGCCCTTCTAGCCCAAACTGTTCTATGATTCTATGATTTTATGATTTGGAGCTTAAAGAGAGCCTTATAACATTGCACTGCTCACATGAAAGTTGCAGAAGGATCAAGCTTCCTATCAGGTGTGCACTTGCTCAGGCAAGCACACAGGGCCCCTGAATTCAAAATTAATATATGACGTATAAAACACCTTTTCAGAACTGGAGTTGCATGCCATGAACTCTTTCCAAAGTAAAAACCTCTGTGCTGTGTCTGTTCCTGTTTAAGAATAACTTGCATAAGTTAAGGTTGCACAAGGCTGAATAGTTATAAATCCAAGAAAAATAGTACTTACCTGCACTCTACACAAGAAGCAGAGGACCAATGGCTAACCTCTGTACTCCTACTAAGTCAGCTTGATATAAAAAACTCACTAGCAGTAAAGGCAACTAGCCTCCACAAAGATTAATTTTAAATGGAAAACATACTGCTCAAAATTCAATTTCAGGTGAATGCAATTTGAAAGAATTAATCTTCTTGCATTTCCTGTTTGAAACTGGTAAGGTATTGTAGTTTTCACAGAATTACTTTTAATAGTTGGTGATTGTTTACCAGTGTCAGCTTGCCCTTTGATGTTTGTCATATTATTTTTTTTTAGAAAACGCTTATAGATGCATAGTAGGATTGTTCCATCATCAGTCAACTGATGTATCATAGATTATTGCTAACACAGTGCTCCAGCCCCAATTTCACCAGATCAACAGGAAATATCACATTAAGTTTAATAACACGGAGATGGTTAATTTCATCTTCTTTCAACATTCCAGCGAGAAAGCATACAGGATCCCCACACCCACATGTGCACAGCCCTGGAAAATCAAACATTGCATTCTGACTCATACAATTAATAATATGTCCTCCTACACTCTAAAGGGAAGAGAAATCTCACACTGATGGAACCACCATTGATATTCTGTTATTTATACCTATATCAAAAGAACTGGAGACTCAGATGTCAAGTTGTTATGCAATCAATTGCTTTGCGTTTTCACCTTTTCTACCAAAGGAGCACAGACTAGAAACTACTTTGATAAGCAGGAGGGATTTGTGGGTTTTTTTTTCTTTTGACTTGATTTTTATGTTAGCATATCTTAAACACCAGTTGCTAGATAAAACCTCATCTCGTGCTTAAAAAAATATATAAAATTGTAGTAATATTTTTACATGGGACAAGAATGTCCTAAAAGAACCCCACACAGCTACTGCAATGTAGAAACCAGAAAAGAAACAAAAATAAGTCATTATCAATTACTCAACTTTTGGCACATGATGTTTCAAGGTCTAGCTTATTAATTTTATTAATCATTGAGAAAAATGGTGCACTAGTTTTTATCTAAATCAAGTTTTATTGTTTTAATTTCAGAAAATTTTGGAAATTACAAAAATGACAAATAATAATTCTGCTTGGATTATATAGCTTTTTCTTAGAAGAGAAATGATGAAATTACAGGCAGGGTCCAAGACCTACCCATGCTGAAGGGGAAGTCACCATGATCAACTTCCCCTGACTGTTCATCTCCTTCTCCCACTGAACATTAGCATCCCTTCAAATTTTCCATTTGAGCTTCCTAAAGTTTCATTTCCAAATGGATCAGACTGGGTCCTTTTAAGCTACTCTTTGCGCTCATTTAGCTAACCTGATGCATTTGGACCCAAATAGTTTGCAGAATATTCACATAAACAGCTTTTCTAACAATATGAGAGCCTAGAAAACCCCCACATAGGGGGTAAAGGAAGATGCCATCCTAAGTAAAGGCAGGGGGACAACCGTGTCTCTTACTTTCAGAACTGCTCATAAAGCCTCCTCTGTGTTTCATTCTTATCATGCTCTATGTATAATCACTCAGAGAAGTAAGATTCCATTCTCTTTTTATTATTATTATTATTTGGGATAACCATTTCTATAAATAATAAAGATAATAAAACATTAAAGTAAATTATAAGTATTCAGTTTCAAGGGTCTGAAATAATATTTGGGGTGAAAATAATTCGCATTAGTACCTGTCAAGCTAGTCACTAATCAGGAAAATATATACAGATACTATCCTTTAGATAACTGAAAATGATTCATTACTATTGATAAAACATTTTGAACTAGAGCAGATCCACCTCCAGGTCTGTCTGTGATGTACACAGTTCAAGCTTGTGCACTTGAGTACGTGTTTGCATCTCCACGGTCAGCCACTGTGATGTGGAGAAACTGCTGACTAGAGTAGATGGGAACCAGCCAGATGAAGAGAAATAGCTAAGGAACCTGAAATTTTAATATGATACTTCACATAAATGTTTGGAAACTTCACAAAGAACAACAAATGATGCAAAATACAGTATGTGTTTGAAGAAATTAAAATTTATTCCCTCAAAGTTAAGAAAGGTAGTGTGCTTATATGTTTGTACATCAGTGTTAGCTGTAAGAAAGCCAAAAATTGTGAAAGGGAGTAAACTAGTAGCAAAATCAACTGACAAAAAATAATCTAAACAAAACCAAACCCCAACAGCAGAGTGTATTGAGACAAGTGGGAAAGATCTGACACAGCTGCCTGATCTAAACCAAAAAACTTAACTGAAAATGTGCAACAGCAATGCCTTGTCAAGACTAAATCAAAATATGGAGTAAAATGCAGGCATAATTAAAGGTTTTCAATACCTGTTGCCTAAAGATGGTTTTTAGTTGTCAATACCAAAAATGCTGTGGTGATAGCCAACCAGGCCTATGTATAGATCACCATCTGGAATGCTAAGGCTGGTGGAAAACTTGAGAGCAGATGACTAAGCTCAGATCTTACATAGCAACTTTGTAAGCGAGAAGCAAGAACATTATGGACCTTGCCTATTGTAAGCAATCCTCAACGCAATTCCTACCAAGGTGGGGAATGAGATGAAGGGTCTGGCTCAGGGCAGACAGAATGAATGGAAGAAGCCAAGAGAATCCTATTTGTTCCTCACATCTTCTAGAAATCTATCACTTAGTTTAATTTCCCATTTCAAAGGCTAATGATACAAGTAAGAATGTAAATAGAGATCCACTTGAAGAGCAGATCCTAAATCTGGGCATAACTAAACAAGGATTGTTTATAACATGGTGTCCCGCATGCTGCATTGAGCTTTCCTGACTTTTCAAAACATAATTGTGCAGCATTATGCTGCTCCTAAATACCTTTTCTGTATGAATTACATTTTTTAAATGGTGAAATAGAAAGTTAGTAAGCACTGAAAATGCAATATTACTGACTTGGAAAATGGTTTGGCAGCTTCAGTGGTGAAAATAAAATTCTAGCATTTCTGAATTTTGGAGGGGGTTGGGGTTTTTTTGATTGACTGATAAATAAATTCATATTACTTTTAAGCAGAAAACTATATGTATGCTTTTGAGCTACAAAATATTCTGGCTAAGTGTTCAAAAACAGCAGGCATTGAACTCTGCTGAAATCTCAGTTGTCCAAGTATAATGTGTACCTTAAGTAAACAAACAAACAAAAGAAACTCATCCAAATGTAGGGGAAAAAAAACATTTCATAAATGCAACAAACAAAAGTAAGACTGGTTCACTCATGTAATGACAGACCAAACACTAGAAAAGAAAGCCTGACAGGCTTTTCTGTGGTTGTACTATTTGCAGATCTCTTTACAAAGAGCTGCGCTGTGTGTGCCAAGAAATTTCAGGGAGAAGTCACGACTTCTAGAGAGCTGGAGATGAGAGTTGATAGCTTGAACCAATGCACCTGGCAGAAACGCATTACAAAGAGGGTGTATTTCTACAGGAGAAAAATACTTGTTTTGGAAAGCTGACAATGCAAGTGCACGATGTAGAAAGAGAGGGATCCAAAAGGGTTGGTACTTTTCCTCAGCTTTTTAGGTGTGAAGTTAAGTAGCTGCGGAATTTTTCTCTGTGTTCCATGAAACACATCTTGCAATCAGTGGGACATAAATCTGTGCTCGTGCCTTTTGCCAAAATGTGACCTGGAAAATCTGGTTGAGGTCATTCCTGGCGTCAGTAAGAGCAGATGCTGTGTCCCAAATTTCAGTCAAATGTCTTAATAGAAACACAGACTTCCTCTCACCAAAGTAGTGGCTGAGCGTGATACAAAATATCTGTTAATCTGAGTATCCATACTCAAGCTCCTGTTGCCTACTAACAAGTCCAGTGCTGAACTTAATCATTCTCTAGAAATGTTGCCATCCTTCAGACATACTGATGACACAACTGATCTGCACTTGAGAAAAACTAGAAGCCTATTTGTTTTGGGGAAAGCAATGCAGTATTTATTGCAGGATACCCCTCTCCCTTCCTCAACATTCATTTCTGGAATGGCAAAGGTTTATTTACCTTTATTCTGGAAATACTACAATTTTCACAGAACAGGGTTACACTGTCCACAGGGGGAGCTATTTCTCAAAAGCCAGGCTAGTACTAAGTGTTTTGAAGGCATGTTAACTGACAAGGAATATGCCTATCTGAATCTATACTAAGATCTACAAGGTCCATTTATTTATCTATATATTTAAAACTATTTTGTCAAGATCCAATCCACAACCTTTTGATTCAGAAAACTGCATTATCTGTGGGAATGAGGCTGAGGTATACAGCCAATTCTTGGTCTGGCAGGTTGAAGTGATATCTGCTTCGTGCCCAAATTTTTCATTCTTATTTTAACTGTCATGAACACTTATGAAACTGAAAAAGAACAGAGCTACAATTCAGACAAATTAAGGTTTCTGATCTCTGAAAACTGCATGTAGATTTATTCACCAAATCAGAAGGCAACTGATCTAATTCACAGAATGTCACACTCTGTACAAGCACCATACAAAGTTTTCAGCAGTTTTGCTCATCCATTTGCGTTTGAGTTTTGCAATCCCAAGAACACCAGTGATGACAAGCATTCAGGACCACAAAGTTTAATCACCTCAGATATCTGTGCCACATAAGTACTCCAAAAAATGTTGAAAACCAGGAAGTCTTCATAGTAAGAAAATTAGCAATAGTAATTTGATGACATCTTGAGAGTAGAGCACCTTTGGGAAATTAATCAACTCCTGAATATGTCTTCATTTCATACTCACACTGTGGAATATCATAAATTAATATATTTCCAAATACAAAGGAACAGAGTAAAATCTTTCTTTTTAGTTTCAGGGGATTATTTATGTCTCATATTCTCCCACTGTGAGAAAGAAATTACATAAATATTTACATGAAGTATGCAAGTACTAAAATACACTGATAAGGAACAAATATAATTGCTGGGCAATAAAGTGTTATATAAAAGGATGAGTTCTATAGATGATATAAAACCATCCTCCACATATAAGTGCAGATTTTCCCTGAACGGAAAAAGAAAAAAAACAAAAGAGAGACACAAACCCTCTTCTATTAAAACAGATAAAACACAAAAAATACTAATTTTTTCAATATAAAGAAATTTCCTCTCTCTTTATCCAAGATAGCATAAAAGTTCTGATGCTTAAAAATTCTCTTTAAGATCAAACTTGTGTTTTAAGAGCTGTAATCACTTCAGGCTCACCTTTAAGTCCAATTGTTTTTCAGGACTTAAGTTATCTAAGAAACAATTCTCTGAAATGTCTCACTTGTCCTTGCAACACATGGTGCAGAAAGAGTGCACCAGAGAACTAGGCAAAAATCCTAGGAAATCTACAAGTGTTCAAAAACACACATGAATACACGGGCATGCATGCTCACAGGAAAACACACACTTTCAGTCAACAACAGTGTAATTAAACTGCCTCATACAAATAATAGCAAGGAAAACAATGGTGAAATGAAAAGGAAAAGCAATAACATTTGCTGAATAAAACTGATATAGACTAGATATCAGCCAGTCTAGAATGTATACTGTAATGGACCTCTTAAAGCAACTGAAGGTTTTAGGCGGTAGTTAGGTTGGAAACCACAGTCTGAGCGAGAAGGACAAACAGAAATCCCTCCCAGATCCACCTCCTTCTTCACAGGGCACCAGCTTACCTGCTGCAGGAATGACTAACGTAAGCTTCAAACTTGAATCAGACTTCTGATATAGTGCTTACAAAATTCATCTACCATCACTATTCCTACATCTATCTAGTTAACATTACAAGTTTAAATATCAGATGTTCTGAGACATTAAAAACATTCATAAAGGAGTCAGGAGTAATCTGAAGTTATTTCACTGCTAAATCACAGACTCATAGAGTGGTTTGGGTTGGAAGGAACCTTAAAGGTCATCTAGTTCCAACCCCTCTGCTGTGGGCAAGGACACCTTTCACTAGACCAGCTTGTTCAGAGCTCCAGTCAGCCTGGCCTTAACCACCTCCAGGGATGGAGCATCCACATATTCCCTGGGCAACCTCTTCCAGTGCTTCACCACCCTCATACCACAGACTTTTTCCCAACGTCTAACCTAAACCTGCTCTCTTTCAGTTTGAAGTCATCCCCCCTTGTCCTGTCACTACATGCTCTTGTAAAGAGTCTCTCTCCATCTTTCTTGGAGGCTCCCTTCAGGTACTGGAAAGCGGCAATTAG
>VWZW01001422.1:182427-193987 GCA_013397115.1 Edolisoma coerulescens
CCAATGCCTCTGGATGGCATCCTGCCCTTCAGGTGTGGCAACTGCACTCAGCCACTCAGCTTGGTGTCATCAGTAAACTTGCTGAAGGAGCACTTGGTTCCTTTATCTATGTCATTAATGAAGATATTAAATACCACTGGTCCAAATGCAGACCCCTGAGGGACACCATTTGTCACTGATGTCCTCCAGGACTCTGAGCCATTGACTGCTACCCTCTGGATGTGACTGTCTAACCACTTCCTTATGCACTTAAGAGTCCACCCATCAATTCCGTCTTTTTCTAATTTAGAGAGAAGGATGTTGGAGGGGACTGTGTCAAAGACTTTACAGAACTACAGATATTCAGTCCCTGTTCAGCCATGCCAGTCTCTTGCCTTCCTTGCATGATTTCTTGCTTCTGGGGATTGCTAGCTCTTGTTCTCTACAGCGGAATTCCCTAAAGTCTGTCAGGTCTGTTCCACCCTCTTGTCCCTCAGGGCAGTCTGTCCTGGGATTATCTCCCTGAAGAGCTGGAAATTTGTTTTCCTAAATTTCAAGGCCTAATTTTAGGCCCTCCTTACCTGACCCATATCCTTCAGGAGTGCAAACACCAATGCAGGATCACTGCAACCTGGGCTGCCTCTAATCTCGATGTCTCCAGTTGGCTCACTTGTGTTGGTGATCAACAGCTCCAGTAACACATTCCTCTGATATGGCTGTCTATTACCTGGGTCTTGAATAATCAAATCATAGAATCTTCAAGGTTGGAAGAAACCTTCAAGATCATCCAGTCCAAACATCCACTCAGCATTACCACAGCAACCCCTTAACCACTAAACCACATCACCCAGCAACAGATCCAGGCTCCTCTTGAGCACCTCCAGGGACAATGACTCCACCACCTCCCTGGGAATTCTATTCCAATGCCTGACCATCCTATCAGTAAAAAATATTTTCTAATAACTAATCTGAATCTCCCCTATCTCATCTTAAGGCCATTTCCTCTGGTCCTCTCACTGCAGGCANGAATCTCCCCTGTCTCACCTTAAGGCCATTTCCTCTGGTCCTCTCACTGCAGGCACAGTAGAGGAGACCGGCCCCCACCTCACTACACCCTCCTTTCAGGGAGCTGTAGAGAGCGATGAAGTCCTTTTTAAAGTGAGGGGCCAAGAACTGGATGCAGCACTCAAGGTGTGGCCTCATCAGTGCTACAGGGGAAGAATGACTTCCCTAGTCCTGCTGGACACACTGCTCCCAATACAGGCCAGGATGCCGTTGGCCTTCTTGGCTACCTGGACCCACTGCTGGCTTGTGTTCAGTCTTCTGTCAATCAGCACCCGTAGGTATGATAAGAAAAAGGGAAAAACAAGTGATACACAATACAGTTGCTACCACCTGCTGACTGATATCAGACCTGGGTAACTCCCCCCAGTTACTGGGCATGATGTTCTGTGGTGTGGAATACCTCTTTGGTCTGTTTGGGTCACCTGTCCTGGCTATGCTCCCTCCCAATTTCTTTTGCATCCCTCTTCCCTGGCAGAGCATGAGACAAGAATTAAAAAGTCCTTGACTTAGAATACACACAACTTAGGAAAAACCAAAGTATCAGCGTCTTATCAACACCTTTCTCATTCAAAACACAGTACTGTACCAGCTGTTGAGAAGACATTAACTCTACCTCAGCTGAAACTAGGACACCGTCCTAGAGGAACACCCCGTAATTCCATTCATGTATTTCTGTGGGGTTTCCCTGTTGGCTTCTCTTGCCTCAGGAGTCCCTGGTTCATCTCCATAAGACTGAAGGTCTGCTCCAGTGTGGCCAGTTCAGTTCAGAGTCACCAGCTGAGGGTCCTTGCCAGCACCCTGTCCCTCTTGCCTTTGCCTCTCATCCCACAGCTTGCCAGGGACAAGCCTGATATTGTCCCTTTCCCCCATCATATCTAGCTTGAAGCTCTGCCAGTGAGCCCCGCTAGTTGCCAAGCAAAGGCTCTCCTGCTTTGCTGAAAAAGGTGGGTCCCATCTGATGCCAGGATATCCAATGCTGTGTAGGCCTTTCCATTGTCAAAACACCCCAGATTTTGGCAGTGACAGCGGCCACAGGGCCTGGAAGTTTCAGAAGATTCAAAGGGAGAAATGGGATGGAGGGAGATAAATAGACAGTCGTTTCATAAACATAGCATATGACTTGCATGGTATAGAGACATCACAAGGCAACAAAACTGTACCATTGCATACATGAGCTGGATGAACAAGATCTAGATGGTAGAGATTACTCATATCTTAAAAAACCTTTGCTGACTTTTACAAATGGCCAAAAAACCCACAAACCAGACATTATAAAGACTGAAACGTGTGTAATCTGAACGAAAAAAATAAAATCAAAATCTTTTAGTCAATCACAGCAATCTAGGGACATGCCTGGCATAAGGTGCCCCCAAAATACTCTCAATCCTTCTATGGTGTGAGAAGTCCATGCTGTCTAAACTGGACTATCACAGCCATCAAGAATAGCAGACAGCTGTATTTATCTACATACAGCCTGTATCTACAATACATCCTGTTTGACAGCCCTGCTAAATATTTAAAAACACTCACTAACTTTTAATGAAAATATGATTTCAGATTACACAACTGGCCTGGTGCGGCTCAGCTTTCCAAAGAAAGAAATGTCAATGTCTCTCAACTTTGTGCAAATGTCTAAAAATTCTCTTCTAGACTGCAAGAAAATTTCAACAATATAAAACAGCAATGCAGCATACAGCTCTGGGAAAAATAAACAAACAAAACCACCAAACAACCACCAAAACAAATCCCAACCATACTAAATACAGAAATCTATTCCCTGAATGATATCAACCCTGTAAAGGCACACTGGAAGTCTGTCCAGCTTAGGTTGTTTCAGTTCTTTAAGGCCCAAAAGGTTTGAAATGTTCTAGCCAAGCCATCCACTCTTTAACTTTTACTCTGGTGTAGAAAAGGAGCAAGGGAGAGAATCTCACAGTATAATTTAGCAAGCTAAAATTTAGCTGCCAAATTTTCCATTGTAATCAGATGAAACTGAGGTGGCTGGGTGCCTTTGTAAGTATCCCGTCTAATTTCTTTCTTTTAATTTAATCTTACAGTGAGTAATCCTTTATATATCTTATAAGTGATTACTACTAGTCATTAAACTCCTAATTATCTGAGCTCAGGTAAAGGACTGTTTTCTTTGTTTCACTTCCAGAGAATATTGTAAATAGTTTTACACAATGTGAAGTGCATAAAATAGTGTGTGACATACAGTAAGTCTGAAGAATCTCGTTATTTCATACTAGCAAAAATAAAGTTTTTACACTTTGAAATGCTGTTAATGTAATCCATGCAAATAAAATAAAATAAAGCAAAACACTAAAAGGATTCAATGGCTGTATTTAATTGGTTTTCCACAAACCAGGATATAGTTTCAGAGGCAATTCTTAGTCTTTCTTGCGGTAACAGACTTTCTTTTGTGGACCCTTTTCCCGAGCTGCCAAAAATATTTGCCCCTTGGCAGGCAGCCAGCACTGATTTTAAGCCCATAGCGGGAGCTATTCTCTAACATGGTTGCTTTCACTGAGAGGAGCTTTCTCAGCGTTGTACTGGTGGTTTCTGCAACAGTCAGCGCATTCTTGGAAACATGCTCTAGCTCTAAATTAGGGATGAAATGCAGTAATACATTGTTCTAAATTTTGCACACCTGTCAGCAGCTTGAAAGTGCTGCAAGATGATCCTGCTTCTCCAGTGCCTTCCTACAGTTCAAGGGCTCCTTGAAATCAGCAGCAAATGGCATGAGGGTTAGGTATTGACTCACCCAGCCCATCTTCATGTTGGAATGCCTCTTCCTGCTCTCACATTGCATTTTCCCTAACAGTGTCTACAGGCAGGAACACTGGGAGAGATTTTCACAACCACATTAAGTAATAGACTTCTGGTTTTAATTTTTTTTTTTTTTTTTTAATGGAGAAAAACATGTGAAGTGGTAGCAGTTGAGCTGGGTAAAAGAGATTTGTTTTTGCTGGTGATTAAGAGCAAGCTGAGATAGAAAATATCTTTTGCACATTTTTATTACTCTTACAATGGGCAGATTGCTGCCACAACGCATAACCCAGTGCTTGGCAGCATCTGGTGAGTGTCATATATTCATAACTCTTGAGGTTTTGGGAAGAGAGGTTGCCAGGATTCCAATATGATTTCTAAAGCACATCTCCATCTTTTGGGAAGACTTCTCAGCATTTTATTATGACCACTCATGCTCATCAAATCACACATTATGAGCAATCACAAGGTCTTTGTTGTGCCAAGGCAAGAAAAGGACAAGAAATTGTATAAAATAGAATTTGTTCATAAGTGTAGTTGCAGCCAAATTAAATTCTCTTAAGTTCTATACACTTGTACCACATGTGTGGTATTGCCTGGCTTAGCTCTTAATCTTCTGATGTTTCTGTGAGTTACTTGATTTGAACTAAAAGCATTTCAGGTTAAGTTGCCTGATGAGTGCACAAAACACTGTATTATAATCAATAAGTAGATGTCAGAACGCTGAGAAAAATATCAAATTACTCTCTTTAAGGCTTTTGGAAGGAATTTTCAGGCAACAAGATCAGATAAGTGGCATTTATCAATTCTCCTTCTGTTGAAGAAAAGAACAAATCTGCAAAATCTGTTAGAAAAGAGCTATTCATGTTTCCCTTTTTCTTCCTCTACTTCCATAACCACAAAAAACCCTAAACATTAAAATACCCTACTAAAAATGTCTGTTTACACTACTCCAGGAAGAAGCAACGGAATGAGGCCTTCATTCACTTACATTTGTCTGCAATATTTATTTTTAAAAATGAATGTTTAACAAAGGAAGGCAATTTCAAATTCATATCCACCAGACAGTTTTCTTTGGACATTAGAAAGAGAAGAGCAGATAAACAGAATAATCCTATTCCAGTCTTGTTTGGTTTAAACAAAGAGCTCCATCTTCCACTGTGAGTGTTCTTCTGTAGTCTGTATTTCAGGTATTTCATGGCAAGCAGTTATACACACTGAACTATCTTTAAGATTGTTTGTTTTATTACAACTTGCCCAATTATAACAACAATTACTTTTAAAATGATGAATCTATCCTTCTTTTTGACTGTAATTAAGCAGTCACCTGTTTCTGGAGAATGCAGACCTAACTTTTTGCATACAGGTATTATCTTCAAGTTTGTACCTATGGATATGCAGACACGTATTTACATAATTATGGCTTGTATTTTTCAGTACTCCTTTCAGCAACATAAGAGAAAAAGCATTTTTTATTATCATCTGTCCCACAGGAGTTGTACTTCACTTTTGCCTTGTTTCTAAAGAAACCAAAGCCCATAGTCAGCTTTCTAACATTTTTTTGTTCTGAGTAGATGAAAACATGTTGGGCCGTGTGTTTTTGCTTGATTTGGGTTTTTTTAGTGGTTCATATCAGAATTCAAAGAAGGCACTTTTCAAAAGCATTTTCATACCTAAGGTACTAGATGCAAAGACATATAAGCAAAGTTTTTAAAAGGTGCAATTGCAAAGCCTAACTGTATACCCTACTCTTAGTTCTAAACATGAGGCTTTCTCCCAAAGCAAATATACATAGAAGTAAAAGGTAATTTGCCCTAGTGAGAAGAGATGAAAACGAAAGGACTGTCCCTTTGAGAAAAATATATCATCCTTTATCACTCTGAATGGTTGCATCACACCTCTGCTGCTTTAGTGCTTCAGTTGAGCAAGTTAAAATATTAAACAGAATTGCACGTCACAATAGGACATCAAATGAATTATATCATGGGTGAACACATCTACTGTATTTTTATTCATAGTCACCTTTTATATATTATGTAAAAGAATCCAACTTGAGAGACTTAGGTGATTTTTCATTTACAAAGTGTTTTGTAGAGAACATTTATAGTGTCAATTACTTCAGTACCAAATACCAGATTTTTTGAAAGCTGTGGGGTGGAGAAAGGCCAAGCAGATGCAAGTATATCACCAGTCATTGGGTGGCATTAACTTATCACACAGCAATGAAAAGCAGCAAGAACAAATTTCAACCCTGTTTTGCTGCCCAGCAGCATAAATGCTCTGCTTGGGATAAATCTCAGGCACGTGATGTGACTCTTGGGAGTGGTGCTGTGCAGGGACAGGAGCTGGACTCAGTGATCCTTATGGGTCCCAACTGAGCTTATTCTGTGATTCTGTGAAATGACAGTGCAGTGCCAGGACTCTGACAGGCTACACAGATGTTGTACCAGTGTCTTGGGCAGATCTTCACAGTTATGCTCACCATCCTATTTTACAGGTAGTTGCCCGCACTACTAAGTGATTTTATTAAGTAAAACTGATGCCCTGTGGAAAATTAAGCAAAGCAAAGTGGAACAAAAACATTCCTTTCCAGGAGGAACTACCATTCCCAGCAGTCAATTGCAAAAATAAGGTTCCCTGCAGCAAAGAGAGAGGCAGGTTAGAATGGATTGCATCTTTAAAAAGATATGACAGTTTTCAGGGTTTTATTGCTTCTTCTCAGAACAGATGAGCATCAGATCTTCAGCTGTTGGACACATGCTCAAGCTAATGGCTAAGCCACCCATATACAGTCTTGTACCAGCTTGAATCCAAATTTTGATGTCCATCAAAATTTAAAGATGCTTATACATAAGAAAATATTTTACCTTAATTACTTCAATGGTAATGTCTTATGATCTAGTGATGCTTCAGTTATTAAAAAAAAAAAAAAACTAGCCATAAATAAGCCATCAGAAAAATGTAAGAAACAATGGAACATGTATACTATATAAGGTGTCTCCAAGTGGAAACAATAGCTTTCTTCTTGTTTGAGATAAAGTATTTGGCTTACACACACCATTCTTTTGTAGCTTATCTGCATGCAACCAAGAGGACCGTTGGATAGGCGAAACATGTAAATAGGCTAACCACTTTTATACAGCTCATAGCAGTTTAACAGCTGCAACAGTTCTCTTCAGAGGAATATTCTTTTACCTACCCAGAGCTAAATACATTTTTTAAAAACTTATAAATCTATCATGATAGGAGGCAAGCATTAACACACCTAGTCACCACACATTTATAGCAGAGGAAGAGTTTGAAATGCTTTTATATAAACAATCTTAGACTTTCCTAAAAGGCAGTTTAAAACTGTTTAGTAACAGGGGACCTTGAAAAACACTGTTTCTAGCAAATCTCCATGTTTTCCTCCAGTTTTTGTACAATATTTACCCTGATGACACAATTTTTGTCTCAAATCCTTACATAAACTATGTCTATAATAAAAGCAAATATAAATTCAGTTTCATGTAAAGTAGGTCTTGAGATAGAAATGCAAAGATACAGGTGTAAAGTAATGGAAGCATCTTATCAAGTACCTTCAACTATCTCCACTCATATAAAATGCCACATTTATCATAACTGACAGAACAGAAAATACGCAGGATTCCAAATATTATACAACATCCAGACTTCCATAAGTACTACCACCTGTTGTTATAACTGATGAGCAAGGATGCACTCAAAAGAGGGACGCAGTCATGCACTTGCTCTGTGCCCCTTATTTTCATTACAATGCCTGGAGAACGCTTTCAACCCCAATGCAGTCTTTTGTCAAAGTTCACCCATCCAGAATCTGGGTTCAGAAAAGGAGAAATGAGACTTCAGTTGTGATAATCTATTCATTAGAAAGATGTTTAGAGGCTCAGAGTAAGCTTACTATTTTAAAATTCTGGTCTGCCTGGGAAACTACTACAATTTACATGAAAGTAAATGTTACATAAAGTTACTTGAAATTACATGAAGTCTTCGTAAGGGACTCATGTCCAAGAGCAACACCACAGTGGCAGCAAACACCAAATGGCAGTCATTATGATACTCCTCGGTAGGTACCTCCTTTTATACCAGATTCTGCACAATGAGACACAACGGGCAAGCATTCTAGGTTCTGGAATATCCATAGGTGTGTCAGGTTTTCACACTAGACTGTGTTTTGATCTCAAATTTCCTGAAGCAGATATGTCAAAAATATATTTCTGTCCTAGATGTAATCTTTCACAGAATAAATACTAAGTAGGTTATAAATTAATCCCTAAGTAAAACATAATGATTACACTCCCACTTCTAATCCATAGATAGCAAAATGTCTCCCAGAGAAGCATATTTATTGACTATGTTTTAACAAGTGATAAAAGCCAAGTTAGAGTAGCATCATACAGTAATTTCCATAGATTTCAATGGAGTACATTATCAAAATATTGGATTAGGAGCCACTGTGGCAAAACGGATCTGCTACTCATTACAGAAGAGAACATGGTTTACATCTGAGTTTAATATATGATACTCAAAGTCAGTGGTGTAGGCATACATAATGTAACAGAAAACAACACCAAACAGGCTTTGAAAATCTTCTAGCTTGCCAGAATAGGATTTTAGGAGTCGATATTATACCTCCTAACCCCGAAGACAACAAAAAAAGAGTCCCAGACTCACCATAATGAATTGATGTGAAAGTTTATTAAAACAATTAACTGTAAAACAGATTAAGAATTGGCAATTTGTTCAGGGGAACCTTTGGGCCCACAGTTCAGTCTAGATCTCTAGAACCAGCAACAAGGACACAACTTTATTTTTTACTCCGCTAAAGCACAGAGATCTCAGAGAGGCTCGGTCACTGCGCACACAGAAGAGAAGGCAATCCTGTATCCAAACAGGCTGCAACTAAGGAAACAAGATAGGAGACACAAACACACAGATATGTATCCAATGGCTAGGGTGAATAGCCTGCAATGTTGGCAACAGCCAACACACAAGCACTTGCTCTGAGTCCAGAAGAGCAGGGGACTGAACACGAGCTGCCCATTTCACCTGCGGCCATGCCCAGGGTGTTCTCATGCAGCAAGGGTGCTCATAAATTCAGCAGAACCAGAGTCCTGAGGCATGAGAGAGCTTCCAGATGAAAAGCAATCTAAAATGTAAATTTCAATTTGAAAAGTTAATTAGTATCAATTAGCTTAGATTTTCCATGAAGGAAGAATATATTTTTGATGAACTTTCGGGTTGTTTGGAGGCATTCTTTTTTTATTTGACTCTTTTTTCCAGGTTTTTAACAGTCTGTAATTGATAATCAGAGAATCTCATTGGTTGGAAGGGGCTCATGAGGTTCCTCAAGGTCAAATCTTGACTCCTCATAGGGCAACCTAAAAGTTAAACCTTGTATCTAAGAGTGTTGTCCAAAAATTTCTTGAAAACTCACAGGCTTGGGGCCATGACAGCTTCCCTCATGATGGCTTGGTCTCAGTGCTCAGCAACCCTCTAAGTGAAAAACTGTTTCCTAATATCTAATATGAACTTCCCTTGATGAGATTTAAGCCATTCCCTTGCATCCTGTCATCAAGCAACAGGGTGGAGATCAGCAGCCCATGCCATTCTACTTCCCAAGCAGAAGGAGAAGTTGTGAGAGCACTGAGGTCACTCTTCAGTATCCTCTTCTAGTATCCTCAGCCGCTCCTCCTAAATCATGCTCTCTAGTCCTTTCACTCTCTTTGGTACTCTCCTTCAGACACAAAACCTCACATTTATCAAGGGAAGGTTGCAAAATGAAGCAAAAGACCAATGACAGAAAAGCAATGATTTATCCATTTAGGCTACTAAATAGGACTATGCAGCATACACACTGGGACTGAGCAGGTCAAACAGCTAATCTGGAACATAGATGCTTTTTTTCCCCTGAGAAATATCTTGCCACAAACCAGCACTGGGCTCCAAGCAGAGATGCAGGATAAAAGTCAGAAAACCTAAATATTTTCCTTTAGCTTCAACCCCATATCTTTTGAACAAATTCAGTAACATTCTTAAGGAAATTAACTCTCTTATACTTCGTTGTTCAATTATGCCACAAAAATAAAAAGCAGTAATGAAGGATTTCTACTTTTTGCTGAGCTGGAATTACTGGAAAACCAGAAACTGACAATCTGCTAAGAGACTTTGAACACAACAGAGAGCTGCCTCAAGAAACTGAAGGGCCTACATAAAACACTTTTTGTGTTTTTTCATAGAGAAAAAGATTATCAAGAAGCATTATGAAAGACAAAATTATTTTCTGAATTTATGAGTCATATACTCATAAAATCATAGAATGCCTTGGGTTGGAACAGGCCTCGAAGATCATCCAGTTTGAATCCCCTGTCTGTGGACAAGGATACCTTCCCCTACAGCAGGTTGCTTAGAGCTGCTACATCCAGCCTGGTCTGAGACTGAAGTGTTAATGACTCAAAAAACCAGCTACTTGCAAAAGCAGCAGGTGCTCTGTTAAGGCCAGGTTTGCATCCCCAGCTGAAGGGGAGGAGGAGTTTTTGGGTGTGGTGGTGAAACCTCTGTTCTACAAGAGAACTGCCCTAGTGCAGAGAGGTGCACACCCACTAGGGGAGGATGAGCACAACAAACCGACCTCTGTTTCACAACAAGCTGGGTTTTGAGCCAGATAGGGGAGAAGGCCGGTAAGAAGCAGATCCTGTGAGGCGGGATAATGCTTTTTATCATGCTAATTTCCTTTTTCATACAATTGGCTCAGGTGTTAAATTCCCCAAGGTGTCAGGTCATTCACATTCACACACAAGCCTGAGGGCGTTCATCCCTTCTGAGGGGCCACAGCTGGCTCAGCTACGCAGTAAGAGGCAGTGGTCATGTCTTAGGAGGGGGTCAAAGGCCATCAAAGACACCAGAAGCATTCCCAGAGTAATTTCCGGGGCCTTTGACCAGAGGACTGGTCATGATGTACAGCGTAACATCAGAGAGTGCAAGTGTCTCCCGCCAAGGGAGGTACCAGGATGTTCCCACCCCAGCCTGGTACCTGAACCTGGCATATAACCCATCACACGTCATATGGGCTTCCCCACCCCCAACAGGTCTAGACTGTAACCATCACTTTGACCAAGGGTCATCTAAATTGCAACAGTCAAGTCTCATCCCTCAATCCACAGGTGGCAATATATTTCCTCTCTGTGATCTACTCTCATGCTTTCTTTCTCTCTTTTACTTATATATTTTCTTAAGTAATATCGTTCTAATTTTTGTGTTGCAACATTTCTATAGATAATGGCCAAAATGGCTACATATCTCCTTTCAATTGCAACCAAATTGTTGTAAAATATGTATTTCTTTCTCTCTCTCTAAAAGCACTAATTATTCAGTGTTGTCTCTTTCTACTCTGCCCCAAAGGATCTATTAACAAGAACCTCAGTAACCCTTGCATTTGGGGCAGGTTGTAACGTGGCCATTTTTCTAAGGCTTAAACTCTTCCAGGCATGCAACGTCCACAACCTCTCTGGGCATTCTGTGCCAGTGCCTCCCTCAGCATCCTCATGGTAAAGGATTTTTTCCAAGTATCTAATCTAAACCTACTCTCTTACAGTTTGAAGCCACTGCCCCTTGTCCTGTCACTACATGCTCTTGTAAAGAATCTCTCTGCATCTCTATTGCAGGCTGCCTTCAGGTACTGGAAGGCTGCTATATGATCTCCCAGAGTCTTCTCTTTTCAAGGCTGAAT